>VZRF01000557.1:317380-348609 GCA_013396875.1 Vireo altiloquus
CAGCCCCGGCGCTGCCGGCTGCCTACCTGCCGCAGCCTGTCCGGCACAGCGGGGAGCGGCGCGCAGCGGAGCGGCCGCCCGGCCACGGGCACGGCCCCTGGGGCGGCCCCGGCGGGGGCCTTACAGGGGGATACGCCCCCGAGCCCGACCGCGGGGGTCCCCCGCCACCCCCAGGGCCGCCGTACCGGTACCATCCCTCGCCCACCCCGGCCGCCCCCCAGGTTCTGCGCTGCCCGCGGTCCCGCCGAGCTCCGCAGGTTCACCCCGCCCCACTTCTCTCTCGCACTGAGGCTCCCCTGGCAGCCACTTTCTCTGCCCTCGCCCCGTGCTTGTGGCTCCACCGACCTCCGATAGCTCACAAAGAGCAGAAGGAGCCCGGGCAGAGCCTGACCTGGGGAGAGCATCTTCGGGGCGAGAGGGACAAAACGGGCCCGCAGGGCCGGCTGGGGCGGCACAGGGATGGAGAGATCCCCAGACGTGTCAGTGGGGAACAAAGGGGCTGGAAACAAACGCTGTGAAATGTCTTCGAGGGTTTAGCATTATCCCAGCCCCATGTGCTCTGAATAGTAATCTGCTTATTTCCAAGCGCTGCAGAGGTCTGCATGACCTGGTCATCTCTGTTTTCCTGGTCCCACCGGGATGGCTGTCAGTTATTCCTGCTTTGTCTCATATTGTTTCGTTGTTAATTTGCGTTAGTTACTGTGTTCTCCTTTACCACTGGTTTTAATCTATGCTGTTCATTCTTGAGATCCAATTCTGCCTCATAGAGCACGTATCCTTTATTTGGCAATTTGTCTGTAATGTGAGTCTGTAGATTCACCTCTCCACAAATTCTTTTCCTCTCTCTTTTTTTTTTTTTTTGTCTGGAAAGTGTTAATCTGGTTTCTGAGTGAACACATCAGTATTTCCACTACCTTTTGTTGAGACAAAAGTCTAAAAGAAAGAGGGTGCTTTCTGTTTTCCATGCAGAATCCCACATACATCCAGTGAACAGAGCCCTTCCTTTAGCAGCCTCCAAACTGTTGAAAAGGTGCAAAATGTAACTTTACCAGTTTAAACTTTTGTTTGTAAGAACAAAAGAGCTCCAGTGCTTAGGAAAGCAGATCCCATAGTATTTGGGATTGCTTGTATTCATCTTAGTTCTGCTCATCTGTGGTTAATTCTTTATTACAGCATTACAGTTTGTATTTTAATTACTCATAAAGTTAAAGCATACTCTGCTGAGGTTTCTACAGCAACATAACTATGCTATCACAGTGTCTGTTGCACTTCTTTGTGGATAGAAATGCAGATTGTTCTTTCTTGCTGAGATTTCTTCTGGGGATATGTATATGCATTGTTTAAAAAAAAAATCAGGACTGGCAAGAGTTTAATTTGTTTTCAAAGTATTTGAATATATGCAAGACATTAGCCTGAAAGCAACTCATTATGGCCAGTTTAAAATTGTCTGAAATTCTGTTTCTGTCATGACAAGTTGGTTGCTTTTATCCTTTGCAAGGACCAGTTAAAAGCATGCTCAGCCTAGCTGGTTAAGGTTTCCTTCATTGCCTAGTAAACACTTTTTGGCATCAAGTAACAGCAATATTTCATTTTCCCTGACCTAAGCTCTTTTTCCAACCCTCTGTAGCCTGGAAGAGAAAGGGTTCTGCTGATCAGCACAGGGGGAAGAGAACAAATGAGTATGATGAGTCTTGCAAAGCGCTTCAGGCAAAGCTCTGAGCCTGGCACTTATTCATGTGTTCTGATTGCATTCGCCTCCCCAAGGTGTGTGGGCTCTGCAGTGAACTCTCTTTACCTATCTAGGGTAGAGCTGTTTGTGCTTGAGCTTGCAAAATGGTACTCAGCAGGATGTGGGGGAAAAGAGGGGAGGCTACGCAGGGAAAAAGGTTTGGAAGTAACTAGAATTCCAAAAGAAGCATCAAGAAGAAAAAAAGCAATGTCAAAATGATTTGCTCCCAAGACAGGGAAATGGTTTAATGGAAGGATCCACATGTACAGATTTACTCTTGAACGTTTTCATTTTTATCATGATTGTTCTTTTTGATGTGATCTTTTAAGGAGAACGAGCCTTCATTTGTTTTAATAAGTATAAATGAGCTTTCCCTATGATAGGAGGTGTGTTAATGCTACAGGAAATAATGCTTTTGTTACAATTTACAAATTAGGGACTCGATCTGGTGTCCATTCAAGACATTGATAGTAAATGCACTGTAAAAAGGAGGGGCACTCTTCTAAGGAGTCCTGGAGCTGTAGGAGGGTTTTTTGCAGGCTGTATGCTTTGCACTTTGCTTGCAGCTTCTGTCTTGGCTCGAGCATTTCCGAGTGTCTCCCCCATATGGTTTCTCTGGTGTTTGAACAGTGTGAGCACATGCACAGTTTGTCCTTCGGCTCTGGCACTTACAGGTGCCATGTAGAGAATCACTCTGATCTGCTTGACTGCTTTTATCACACTTGTAGGAAGCTCATTATCTCTGTGACTTCTGCCTCTATCACATGTAGTCACAATCACTCAAAAGTTATTGGAAAGAGCAAAGACAAAGCATGTTTATAGACTGTGTTTGTAAAAACCTTGATTCTTTTGGACTTAAAATGGACTCTCATACTTTAAAGAACAGTAAGAAACTGCACTATACTTTAAGGGTGGACTTTACTTTCACATATTTAGAAACAAGAAACAGGCTTGTTACTCTGATATGGCTTTAGAAAGATGCCAGATATGAAATGCTCTCAATGCATTTGGTTGCCTTATAAAGTGTTTTCTCTTCTGTACAAAACTGTTGAAAACTCATTCACAAATTGAATGGCAAATGCAAAAGAAAGAAAACATATGTTTTCTTAGGAAAATAGGCAAGTAGTTCTTTGGAAACCTCAGAATCAATCTGGGCATTGCATTTAACTTGATTCTGAAATTACAGCATCCAGCTTTTCAGGAAAAAAAAGCAAAAAATGTTGAAAAATAATAAACCTTTGAAAACTGTGCTAATTATACTCCTGCAGCAGCACTGGGGGATTTAAAGACAGTAATCTCTGCTTAACAAGGCCTGTATTTTTATAGGAAAGCAAAGGATTGTTTTGGTCTTTTGAGATTGGTAGGGAGAATAATCCATTAAGACAATATGACAAGTGGGTGAACTGGCTCCAGGTGAAGCCCATTCCTCCTTTCATAGCTTCAGTACTTAGTCTCAGTATTTAGCTTGTACCTCTCGTGCACAGCAGGTTTTGACAGCAGTCCCATAGACCAACACTCATGACTAAAGCTGGGAAATCTGTGCTGTCCACTGGCAACTTCCATGAAAGCACTCGTAGGAAATCATCTGCCACAATAGGTTTTAGTTTCTGTACAATTCCTCAGGGTTGACTGTTTTTTTCTCTACTGATATTTGACAGTCCCAACACCAAACTGTTGATAAGACAAAGAATAATAAATAATTTGTAGTTATGAATGGGTCTGACTGCTCCAACACCCCCTGCTCCCCCATATTTCCATGAATAGAGTCCTTAGGTTATCTAAGAAATGGAAATATTGGAAATGGAAATATGGAGCAGTGTGGGTTATTCATAATATGCAAGGCTTGAAAGGAAACTTCCTCAAGAGCTTCCTTCATCCTCATGGCTTTCTAAAAGCACTTGATAGTTCTTCCCTGTGGCTGGCTCTGATTTTGCATCATGTGAAGGTACAGGTTATTAGAGGACTAATTTTCAATGAGTGATTAGTGTGAATAGGTGAAAATATCTGCAAAAATAGTAGTCCTGCATTGCAAAACCATTTAATACCCAACATTTAAAATTCTGCTGGAGAATCAGTCTAATTCTGCTGCCATTTGAATCAATAGGAAAATTCACTGATTAGCCTCTTCCTGTGTTCAGTAAAGCTGCTTACCTTTATTTTTGAGTTGTTCATGCAGTGTGCTGTCAGCAGAGATTTTAGAAAAGCTGAGCACTTCCAGCTGTTGGTGGAATTCAGTTAAAAAACTGGTGACAAGTGAAGGTCTGACTCAGTCCTGCCTTACTGCCACTATAGCCCTATCCAAGGTATTCTATACTGCATTCCCTCCTGTCCCAGTTAGTGTCAAGCAGCAGCACAGATGGGACAGCTCAGAGCAAGGGCTGACTTCAGGCAATGAGATATGTGAGAAATTCCCCCCGGAAAGAAGTACAAAGCAGAGAAAATGTAGTCAGCCAGGCACAACAATGAAATTATTTTCATAATATCTAGCTAATAATGTACTATTTTTTCTTCATATAATCAGCTACTCTGGGGCAAATAGATCAAGTGCTGGAATAAATGGAAAAACTTATACACATGACTTAGTGGGCACTGGGTGAGATCAAACACCAGGCTGACGTCAGGACTAAGAGAGGAAGCGAGGCTTCACACAAAGGAGACTTCCATGTGCAAAATGAGCCACAGAATGGTTGCCGAAATGAGTCAACAATTTTAGGATGTAAGTCAGCGCTCTTATAAAATAATTTTATTCATTAGTGTCATTCTTTTTAACTACATGGGCAGCAGAAATTTGAAATGCTGCCAAGTCTGACTCAAAATTAATTTGGGTTTGTGCTTATGTGGAAGAGAATAGGCCTTTTGTCTGTAATTCCATATAAGCTCTATAGGGTGACCCTGCATTACACAGGATGTAGCTGAACAGCCGGTAATTGATGAGGTTTCCATTAACACATAGCACTGTGCACAGTAATGAGATCACAGGAAAAGCTTTTTTAAAGTGTTAAGTACTTTCTTGTACAGGGAGCCGAGTTCGTATTAAAAGGGAATAAGAAATCTGTTTTCCTGGAACAAGACCTAAGAAACTTGATTTCCTGGAGGAGTTCAATACATAGGTGCAAATGTGCTCAACACTGGGGTCCACAGACACGATGAAGTAACTGCAGTTAGAAAACTGAAAGGTAAACTGGATCATGCAAAACTGGGGAGAGGTTTCGTAAAGCAGGTTACAGGAGTAGTGAGTGTAACACTTTGGATGTGTCCGTGGAGTTGCTACTGCTTCAGCAACACCCAGGAATGTGCAACTGATACAACACACAGGGCTGTTCATGCGCTCCCAGTGCCATGGGGTTTGAGCCTGGTTTGATATTGCTTCCATGAGCAACCTCCAAGCAGTCCTTCTGTTCCCCTCGCAGAAGGAGCGTTCGGCAGATCCCAAGTGTGCAGTGCCATGTGGCAGAGTGGGGAGTGAGACTGGAGTGTGAGAGCAGGAGAGCCCAGCCTGCCTGCAGAAATACAGCAGAGGTGCTGCTTGGTTTCCTGATGCTCGGAATGGGAGGTACAGGCAGCATCCCATATGTTGCAGTCTGTTAACTGGGTGAAAGGGGAGGCTGTGCAGCCAGCCTTTAAATAAGCATATTTAAAGAGGCAAGAATATGACAAAGAGGACATTTTGAAGAAATGGAATAGAAAAGTACGTTTGTTAACAACCAAACTTAATGGAGTTTTGCTTAGAAATGGAACTTCAGTTCCAAACCTGACTACCCTGAGTGTATGTGGGATTTGGTAAGTGAGTCAGTCCTTTAAAATGTGGGAAAAAAATGATGTTTTCTTCATCATAAAACATACATTTTGGACTCTTTTTCGTATAGAAGGTGGCCCTTGCAAATGAGTCAACATTAGGTAAGCGTGCCACAGAGCAGGATTAGGCCTTATTTATACAAAACATCCCCTCTCACAGAGGACAACTGCTTCACTGAGCTGAGATATATGACCTTCTACAATTTCCTCTGACATTCATGTGTAGAAGGCTCCCTGGGGTTTAACAATGCTTTATAAATGTACTTGTTTAAATAAGTCCTTCTCTCACAAACAATCCAGGTAGTTCTCTCCAATGATTTATGTCTGGAATGGTAGCTTATATCTTCTCTTTGCTTAGAGATAAATTTCTGAAAATATTTCTTAATAATACCTGTTTCAGAATTTTGCATTTTGTTGTTGCAAAGTGTAAGTGCAGTGAAAAAGCCCAAACCACAGAAAGTGAGGCAGGCAGAGTTGGTTTGTGTTTCCATCTCCCACTTAACCCAAGTCCCACCTTCCCATTAGCAGCAGTGGAATGAAGCATTTCTGCTGCTTGCTACACAGCCTCCAGCAGCAACACATACACAGTCTGTAAAGACTTCTGCAGAGTTTTAGAGGGAAGCAGGAATTACTTTAGTGCTGAGCTACATATATGCACTGATCTTTGGTCAACATTATCCACATTAAACCCTACCTGTTTTAAATATTTTTGTTTTCTGAAAAAGAAATTCTAAAGGCTTCATTCTCTTATCATTAGAAATAGTTTTGGATAAGAATATAATTATTTTTTCAAAGGAATACGTATTCTCATACTTACTGAGGGGAAAGCTAAAAAAACCAGTTTATACTTATTTGACTCAAAGAGACTGGGATTTATTGGTTTGTACTGAAAGCATGAGGACTAATTTTAAATTATCTTTTCTTTTACTTGCAATTTCAATTATTTGAGAAGTTTAACTGTTAAGCAGGGGAGTATATTGGTGAGTGTTTATAATCCATGTTCTGTTGGCTATGTAGGTTAATTATTTCATTGAAACCAGTGAATCTTATCATGTTAATGAGTAGATATTGTGTATTCTGAATACAAGCCTTAGTTTGCCCATATAGGTACCATTTAAAAAAATATAGATCCCAGTAGTTCCTAGCATGCTCTCAGAAATATATGCAGAACTGGAGCAACCATTTCACACTGATTACTATAAAGTGATGCACAAAGATGTACTTGGTATTTGTGCCTCCTTTCAACAGTGTAATTGAAATTTTAAAATGCAGTCACATATGCTTTAAAGTAAATAAGGCAGGGATCCTGTCTACAGCTATTTCCTTGATGATCTAATGGCTCTGTGGAATTACACATTCCAACTTACTCTTTTCATACTTAGCCATCTTGGCTGGCATAATGATATGTCAAGTAAGGTAAAAATTAAAATTAAGCCCACGGGATTATGAAAAGCAACATATTTTTGCTGTTGATATGGCTACACGAAACGTAGTTACTTTTTGTTTTACATTGATCTGTTTAGCACACTGTTTATTTTTGTAATTAAGCACTGTATTACAGTGCACTCTACTTCTTTTTTTACTTTAGACTTTTAACCATTGTTTTACACAATACCTCCTGACAGTAGGTAACTAAATCCTAACCAATGGCCAGTTGTATTAAGTAGAACCCCCGCTGTCTTTAAAAACTGTAAAATTTCAAACCTCTCTTTGCTTTCTTATGATTGTTATGCTATTTTGGAACCAGGTCTCAGAATGTTGCCATTATTTCAGCAGAGCCTTCATTTAGCCCTTAGAAATCGAGTAAATAACTTGCAGTGGGAGCTGTAGGAGGTGGACTTGCAATTTACATCACAGGATCATAGAACACCAGGTTGGAAGGGACTTCAAAGACCATCTGGTCCAAACTTTCTTGGCAAAAGCCCACTCTAGACAGGATGGCCCAGCACCCTTAAAAGTGTCCAGTGTTGGGAAATCCACCACTTCCCTGGGGAAATTATTCCAATGATGCACAGCCCATATGTCCACTTTTTTTTCTGTATATGTAGGTTTTTCTTCCTAAATTTCTCTGCGAATTTCCTAGGATCCAGGAAAAATAAAAAACAGAATATCTCCTTTCTCTAAGATTTAACTACAAGCCATCTTCTGGAATAACATAAAGATAAATAAATTCAGGGGTATATTTTAAAATATTTTATGCAAATAACATGCTGGTGCAAAATACTCCATCTATTTAGCTATGGAAGTAGCCAGGAAGCATTAAATAATACTGAAAACAAAAGTACTGAGTATGTCAGGTGATGAGTTTTCCCCATAAGGATGAGTTTTCTGGAATGCAGAGACTTCAGACACGGGAGGTTTTCAGTGTACAAAGCTGCCATATCCTGTCACATTCTGTACAGTATCAGTCTCCTTTATTGCCAGTCAGTGCAAACAAAGCAGCTCTGAGACAAGGGCTACTATAACCCCACAACATGTGGACAAGTATCACATTTAAACATAAAAATGAATGGGTTTGTTTTGCAAGTAGTGACAGATTCTGACTGTAAGATAAAACTGGTAGTATAATTTATTACCTTGTTTAAAAAACACAGGGAAAGCAGGAAAGTGGTTCATAATATTTTCTGATCTCGGTGCTTGTAGAGTTAAGTCTCTAAGTCAGTGACCACTGAGACTATAGAAATATGGCCCTTTTTTATTCAGAGCATCAAAAACTCACACTTCTTTGATGCTTTGGTTTGTAACAGTAATGCCAAGAGATGTCATGTCATTGGAGCTGTACTGCCCTTGAGTGGATCTCAAATTCAGCTCAGTGGTAGAACAAATAACATCACTGAATTGTATAATTACTGGAGACTTGCTCTTGCCTCACTAAGGGGGCAGTGTTAAAGTGAAAAGGAATAAATGCAAGGCTAGATGCACTACAGTATAAAGCTGCACTCCAGCCTGTCTCTTCATGTGCTGTATTTTAAGGCATATACACAGACATTTCTGTCAAAAAGCATCCTCCAAATGTGGTGAGAAGCCAGTATTGCCTGAGGTGAGAAGCCAGTATTGCCTGATCTCAAGACTAAGTTCGACTTGGGGGACGAAATGGAAAAAGACCAAATCTTATCTTTTGCAATACAAATTAACACATCGAATTTGTAGAATAGAATAGAATAAACTAAACCAGACTATTATGTGGTCCAACTGCCCGACCACCTCAGGGCTGACCAAAAGTTAAAGGCTGCTGTTAAGGGCATTGTCCAAACACCTCTACAACACTGACGGGTTGCCTGGGGCATTGATCACCTCTCCTGTGAGCCTGCTCAGTGTTTGACCACCCTCTCATTAAGAAATGCTTCTTAATGTCAAGTCTGAAAAGTCTGTAAATTAACTATCTTGAATTAAGAATATAGACTCTAATTTTGGCAGTTTGTGACATTTCTAGAACAAAACATGTTGATTAGAGGAATTTTTAAAATCAGAAATATTTTTCATTCCCAGCAATTTAACAAATCCAGTGCAAGGTCTTAAAATCCTCTCTTGACCCATTCGCATTTTTCTGAAAAACAAAGTTCAGTTCAAAAAGCTTCTCTAATTCTGCTCCAATCCTGCTGGTTTTAATCCAGCAATGTTGGATACTGCTCGAGGAAGCCAGAACAATGTTTAGTCCAGGATATCTAAGAAACTAAGTTTATTCCATGTAGGGGAATTAGAAATATTTTTATCATTTTTTAAACTTGTGTGTGCGAGTCACTTATTCTTGCTGACAAAGTAGAATGAAATACTAGAATGATGCCATTCAAAACCAAAGGAGTTACAGAATCTCTTTGAAAATTCCTGTGAATGATACGATTCCTGTCAATGGTACATCCAGGTAGGATTTGTTGGTGCAGAGGTAGCAGCTCCAACATCAAGGCTTCATGTGCAACACAAAGGACATGTCCAAGGCTGGATCAAATGGCAATGCAACTTGATCCAGATGAAGTGTGAAATCACACCACATGCCAGGCAAATTATCCACAGCCTGTGGCAGGGTGTTTATGAAGGCTCTGTTTTGGCTGATGCTTGTGGCCTTACTAAGGACAAGCAGGACTCGCCTAATGGAGACTCTGCTGCTACTTAGTTACTTGCAGTAGATTTTTTAACAAAAGTGCAGCTGCTGCACTGAGTCTGTTCAGGTTCATGGGTAATGTGCTCGTGAAGTCAGATTGGCCTTCTGGTGGGGAGACAGCCTAAGGCAGAGGTAGAAAAGCAAGCGCAGCCATGGTCCCTAGGTGTTGAGATACTGTCACTTGTTCAAAATAGGCTCCAAAATTAAGGTAAAAATTTATAAAGATATTTCTAAAGAGGTAGATCTAGGTACTTCATTGAAAGCATAGGAAAAAGGGACATGAAATAAGAAGAGTGTGATGTTAGTCCATGCTAACATCTGTTTTACTGTTATGAAATATTCTTATATTTTCTGTTTTTCTACTCATCTCTTTTGAGTTAAGAGATAAACTTCTTTCTCATTTCATCTATTTGGTCCATTTGGTGTTTTTAATTTATGAATTTTTTTAGCATCTAATAGGGCACAATGTAATTTGAGTTTTGTTATGCGAAGAACAATTAAAGTGAGAGAACAGTGCTAAATTAAGGAGTTTGGGCCTAATTGAGTGTAACTTTTTCAGTCATTTCTACCAACACAAAATAAGTAGCAGTTTTTTCTAAATGGAGTAGTCTATACTTGAATATATGTCAGTGTATGTCAGTGTCACAATTCCCAAATGGGTGTGAAATTGTATCAGTATTTGTTAGTGTTTTGTAAATACTTTATAATGCCATAAATGGATAAACAAAAGCAGCAGTGAATGTGTGCTTATTGCACAACCACCTGACATTGGAAGTAGATACAAGTAGGCTGGAGGACAAGATTTGAATTCAAAATTATCTCAACAATAGAAACAATTTAAAAGATTGAATGCATGTCAGTAAAGAGAAGTGAAAGGTAATGTACTCAGGGATGATCAGTTAAATAAAAACAGGATGAGGAGACAATTCGCTTCATAAATATGAAGGAAAAAATCTGGATAATGGATCAGAGTTGATGGCAGTTCCACAAACTCAAGTCACCATTAGACCAGCAAGAATTTGGTCTGATACTTAGCTTAACAGAAACACAGGCTGGATACAAGGCTCAGAGAGCTGAAACCACAGCATGCACAGAGAAGAAAGGCATGGAGCATTCTGCAAAAATACAACTTTTTTTGTTTTGAGACAGTGCATGTATACAGCAGAACATCTTCATAGCCATTAATGTTTGTAAAGATCAGCTCATCTTAGCAACCAGTTCTAAAAATGGAGTGCAGGCTCCCAACAAACCTCATCAGATCACATCCAGGAGGAAGTGATTTTGTTACTGTGCAGAGACTTCTACTGTATTCATTACAGCCAACAATATCAAAGCAGTGTACAGTAGCATGAGACAGCTACTGAGCATTTTTTTTCCTGTAACACTTCCATAGATAAGACACTACAACTAGTAATCTATTTCCGAAGGAGATAGATAAACAAGTTTTGGTATTTAACATTTCAAAAGCTCCATATTTCTAGGATATTCTATCACAGAAATGTGAGTAGCTGGAAATGGTTTCTTTTTGTATTAGCCTGCACTTCTTTCATTTCCCTCTCTTCATGCATCTTTCTCAGTTTTCAGTGCCACCGTGTGACCTCACAATGTCATTGACATGTACACAATATATACCACGTTCAAGAAAAGAATAACATCTTGTATCACGAGAGTGCCGGTGAGAAACCGGCAGAGGAGCAGCACGCTCGGTGTAGCGGGGAGCTGAGTGTCACTTCTCGGCTCTTGCTGCCCCACATCGTTGGGTCTGGCAATTACGGGAAGAACTGGTCCCTGTCAGGAGAGCAAACATCAGCATTATTTATAACGGCGGGATAATTTGTAATGTTTCTTTATTCTTTTGTTTAAGTTTCCTTTCGTGATACAGTCGGGACTGAACCACGCTGGATATTGGAATTGGGTATAAAGGATGTACTTTAGAAAAACCGACCAGGTGTAAATGGTCACAGCTGTGACACGGCCTGAGCCGCGTGTCGCCTCAGGGGTGGACCGTGCACTGCAGGGGCTGAGTGAAGATGAACTTCACCTCTACAGCCGAACAACGCCGGCATCCCACGGGAACGAGCGGCGAGCCGGGCAGCGAGCACTGCCTGAGGGAATTGCGGCACGGAAGTGACGCGAGGGCGGGAAGTGACGGAGGCGGCGGGAGCGCGGCGGCGCGGGGCCGGTGCGGGCCATGAACAGCCGTCTGCAGGAGATCCGCGAGCGGCAGAAGCTCCGCCGCCAGCTCTTGGCGCAGCAGGTACGGCCGGGAATATCCTCGTGGATCGGGGCGCTGCGGGGCGAGGGCCTGGGGCGGCCTGCGGGGCGGGACCGCCGTGGCCGCGGCGTGACTTTGTGTTTCCCGCTATGTAGTTGGGGGCCGAGAACGCGGACAGCATCGGCGCCGTGCTCAACAGCAAGGATGAGCAGCGGGAGATCGCGGAAACCAGGGAGACCTGCAGGTCGGTAATCGGCGGGCGGTGGCTGTGTCAAACCGGGGGATCGATAGCAGGACAGGCCCGGGAAATGCGTTGGGATTGCTCTCGATGAAAGAAAATGAAACAATTAGTCAAATCAGAGCCTTGACAAAGGCGATTAGGGCCTGGTTATACCCTTCTAACAGCAGCTTGGAAATACAGGCTGACTTTCGTTTCTAGTACTGCGTAGGAAAACCGAGATCTGAATTCAGAATAGGCCGTCGGTGTTGCCCCAGAGCCTCCATGCTTTTGCTAAGCGCAGTTTAGGGCAGTTTACTTTAAAAGTTCTCATGAAACTACGGATGTGTTTAGGACAGAGCAGCTACTGCTTCTCAGTTTGCACATGTGTGTGAACAGGCTTAATTTTGTAGACAAACTGCTCTGGGGTAAAACAAGCTGTACCTTTTAGAAAAGAAAAAAGAGAAATGGGAGGGAATGAGCTTCATTCTGTAGGTGTACCACTTTGGTTAAAATAAGCTGTACTTTAAAGAGCAGAAAAATGAGAAAGGAAAGGGAAGGGAATTACTCTTGTCAGGAGTTCTGTCTTTAATAAGTTGTACTGATCTCAAATAACACTGTTTTTCATGATCAGCTTCTCATGTATGATGTTTTGAAATAGTTTCAAACTTGTAACATGCATTTAAAGCAGACTCAACAATTTTCTTTGGAGACAGAAACTTTCATATGAGGATTTTTGGCTCTTCATAGGGCTGCTTATGATACTTCTGCACCAAATGCAAAACGTAAATATCCAGATGAAGGAGAAGCTGATGAGGAAGAGATTGAAGAATATAAGGTAAGAAAAAGAGGAAAAAGTTACTTTTCTCTGGTGTTTTGTCCCTGCAATACTTAGAAAATATGTGTATATATAAAAACAAATGTGGTGTGTATAGATCCTTTAATATGTGTGTTCTCGTGTCATCTCCCCTGATGCCTTCCACTGCAGAAATATGAGAGAGAGGACACAGACTCTACCACATGGTTCCCCTCAGGTGTGATGTAGGTGCATTGAGCTGTACACACACCAAACCCAATATGTGGAGGATTAATTGGTGCTGCTCCTAGGAGGAGGCAGGCTTGGGTGGTAGTGCCCACAGGGAACAGCACTGAGCCATGGCTGGCTGTGGGAAGAAGTGGTAAAACATGTGTGTGCTTGGGTACACACAAGGAGAATCTTGACCAGAATTTTGTCAGAAGGAAGGGTTGTAGTTATCAGGAGGCACAGGCTGTGGGATGAGACAGGGGAGGCCGAGGGTGGCTTCTGACCTGTCTGTGCAGTGCTGAGGAATGCAGTGGGAGAAACAAGGGATTCTTATCAAATCGAAGTAAGAGGCTTGGTTTGGGGTGTTCTTTAAGTGTTAAAACTTAAACTTTGGGGTGTCTGAAAATGGTTAAAAAAACCCAAACCAAAATGCCTCCATGGTCGTGGAAGAGTGAGTGCTGGTCAGACTCTCATGCCCTTCATTTTTAAAATCCTCATCCAAAAACTGTTCTGTAGCTTTTTCCTAATGTGATGCTTTGGCTGAGATGAGAGGTAGAAAGAGGTTAACCAAAGGCATGATTATGATATAGCTGTCTTTGTGATGTGCTTTGGGATCTGGCTGCAGTGTATGTCCTCCTTCTCCCTTTTCTCCATGTTCTAATAACCTTGCTTCTGTGGTTAAACAGAATCAATGTCCATGTCTTTGTGAAATAGTGCAGTGTCTGCTGTTCTCTTGAATGCCTAAAAATAGTAATTTTTGAAATACAAGGTCTTCGTTGTGTTACATTTGTGTTCAGGTTTGTAAATCTCTCTGTAATAACATCTGTCTTTTATCTTAGTAAACCAAAAAGTTAATGTATGACAGGATGTTTTTTGATGACTGATTTTGAAAGCCTCTGTAAAGGGCCAGACATTATTTTTACCATGATAAGTGTTAGTTTGTACATCCTGTTTAGTAAAGAGATTAAGGGACCATCAGATAGAAGGTTGTTATCGATTTATTTTACTTCTTCACCAAGTACATGGTTAAAGAACTAAATTTTAATTACCTATAAAGTATGGTATAGGTATATATATGGATATATATAAGTATATATGGATAAGGCATTTGGGCTGGCAAAGTACATGAATTTTATCATAAGCATTTTCCTTATCAGCATGGAGAAGACTTACCCTGAGGTGGGCTTGTAACCACTTGCAAGTGGGCAGACTTTGTCTATATTGTTGAAATGGAAGAATATTTTAATAACAGTAGCTCAGACAAAATTCAGTTGAGCAGATGAACAGACTTAAGAAACTTGAAACCCCAGAGTAGAACATCTATAGTGGAGTCATCAGCTGTTTCCTGCAGGCATTGCTAATTCCCTGTTGGCAAGGAGATAAGAACAGTAAAATTCCATCTGCATTTATGTAACTTTTTCCTAAGCACTCTGAGCCTGCTTAAATTTAGCCTTGTAATATGAACCTGTACAAAAATCCGGATCCTTAAGGTGTCAAGCACTGTTGTATTGTGTTTATTGCAACTTAGACAAAAGCATTAATGGACTTCACTAGTAGTGTTGTGGGCAAATCTTTGGCTAATATGCCAGTTTTGTTTGGAAAATTAGAGGTATTTCTGATGTGAAGTCTCTATATCCCTGACTTGCATTATTGGGTTCTGTATGATGGGATCAAGTAAGTCTTCTGCAGTGATTTAAGATTTTTTGCCCTGACTTCAGATTTGGTGGAAATGAATGTACCCTCAAACCTGTATGAGAGCAGTTTTTGAGATAAAAGATGAAGTTTTTTACTCTTCTCAGCTATGTAGGAACATCTGATTAAAAAAAAGAAAAATAAAAAAAAAAGCAATGCATTTTAATTTTTGTGGGGTTTTGTTTGTTGGTTTTTTATGGGTCTGTTTTTGGGTTTCTGTAGAATAAGTGTAAATTTATAGTGGTGGTTCTTCGTAAGGCTCAGGTTGATGTGAGAACAAAGGGCAAGCAGCACTGTTTGTTAAGCTCCCACTGGCAGCTTGACTCCAGTCTAGGAGCATGGCTGTGCCTTGCCAGCCTTGGGGAATGGGTGATAGGGAAGAGATGCACTATTGGAAAAATGAGTAATGAATATTTTGAGGTCAGAAAGTTGAATTGTGGTTCTGGAGAACTCCTAAAATACTCTTGTTCTTGTGGAACTGTAATCAGTTGTCCCAGGGTTAGTTGAGCTCCCTAGTCTGTATTTGGAAGTGTCAGATAATGGGATTAGAGTGTCTGCTGCCACTGCCAGGCTTTTCACCACCCTCTGGGAGCTGTGAGTGATGTTCCACTCCTCGCCTTCCCCAGGTGATTTGGCTCCATTGTTTGAACCTGTATGAGTGTCTGGTTTGTGGAGTTTTTACTTTGTGTGGAGTACAAAACCACTTGTGGTTCTCTTTTGCTGTCTGCCAGCCTAATTTGGGACAGCCCTGTTGTACTTTGTTTCTGCAAGCAGAGGCCTGCGAGCTTGGGATGCTTCCATGTCGTTTTTGTGGAGGCTGAAAAAAGCTTACATGGTTGAATCATGAATTACATGTATCCCAGTTTGAAATAAACTGTGTTTGAATATTGTGGATAGTTTCTGTTTCCCTAACTCAGCAGCTTAATACCAGATGCTTTGGAAAACATGGGTGATTAATGTACAAAAGCCTAGCGTCTTGTGTTATTGCTGGTGTCATTCTGTCTCTGCCGTGGCTGTGTTCTTTCCCTTTGAAAATCGGTGGTGTGGGCTTTTGTCTGTGGCCACAAGACTTTTAAAATCACTTATGAAGGCATAAAGAGAACTGGGATGACTCAGGTATCTAGCTGGTGCTTATCATCAGAAGGCCAAGATCTAGAGAAAGATGGAAGAGGGAAACAGGTGTAACTTAGGATGGCATAAGCAGTTTTTAGTAAAGCTTTCAACTTTTTTTTTTGGCCTGAATAACACTGTTGCTGCTTGTCTGTACATTTATTTTCCTTGCAAACACTTGCTGGTTTTGATAATCTTTTTTTTTGATCTGGTTAAACAGCCAAGCAGAAAGACTGCTGTGTATCTCTAAGTTCATCACCTGAATAGGGAAGGGGAAGCTGGGACCTCTTTATCACATCAAGCATTTCAGAAGCTGGTTTAAAGCTCTGCTTTGGAAGTAAAAGAAGCTTACTTAAAGATTTCGACAGTTAGAGGGATCAAAATTGGGAGGGATGACACTTAATTTTTTATTCTGCACTCAGACCGCTTATGTAGCTTAGGGTAAACACAGCTGTAATAATATGGTAGATGATATCAATTAGTAGTTCTTTATTTTATAAATCTGTATACTGGGTTGATCCAGGCTCAGTGGGAAGGCAGAAAGTGATGCGAAGAAGTGATTCTCTTGAGTTTCTTCTATTCTCTCTGAGTTCTGTGTACAGAACACAGAATGTTCAGAGTACATCAGTGTAACAGATGCTGAATCCCAGAAATCTGTTGAATGAACAGTTGGTTGCTCTCTAGAGGTTTTTAATGTAAATTTGGGGCTATAAAATAGGAATGGTAAAGTTACATTTAAGGACAGTCCAAGTGAAATAGTGACATGTACCTTGAACTGTTTCTGCCAAGTGTGGACTTCGCTAAGGTGGGAAAATAAGAGCTGATTGTGTTGCTATAAATGCTCTGAAGAACTTCAACAACATATATACTTTGTTTCAGTCCAGTGAGTGAAAGTTTTGTGGGACAAAAATCAAAAATTTTACACCTTGTAAAGCACTGTCAGGGGCTGGAAATGAAGGGGTTCTTGTTTTATTCTTCTTTCAGAGGCCTTTCCCAGTAACGCTCTCCCCATTGGTCAGAGAGCTGCAGACTCTGCAGACCAGTTTTGGGGAATAGGTAATTTTTTTTTTCCCCTCCAACACCGGAGCTGGATCTGCTGTTTGTAGACAGCTCACTTCTCATTATGATTCTCCTTCTTAAGGAAAGGACAAAAGCAGCACAATCTTGTATGCACACTTGTAATACCTGCTTTATTTCCAAGGATGAAGTAGAGCTGCAGCAAGATGAAGAGAACCTGCCCTATGAAGAAGAGATTTACAAAGATTCCAGTACCTTTCTTAAGGTGAGCTGCTTTTGGAATTGGAAGTGTAGTCAAAGCTGGCCTAGTTGTGTTAAACTGTTTTTGCAACAGATGGGATCTGAAATGCAGCTTTAAAGGCTGAAGTAATGGTCTGGAACTCACAAGTGTGGAAGTTTCCTGTGAAAGATGTGACTGTAGCTGGTGTTTGCATTGTTCTGAGGCAGCTCACAATGAGCTGGAGTGGTGGGCCTGATGTAGAACTAAAAGGATGGTCTGACCAGTGGAACTTAGAAAGGCATGTTGAAAAGATCATCTGCTCCTTTCTCATTTATCAGACTAACACATACAGCGTGTCTGTCTATGTCCAGTTATGTCCTCTTGCTCTCAAGGAAATTCTTTCTGTTCTCCAGGGCACTCAGAGCTTAAATCCACACAACGATTACTGTCAGCACTTTGTGGATACAGGACACAGACCCCAGAACTTCATCCGAGACGTTGGTATGTCACAGCCAGTAACTGTTTGAGGATGACTCATTTTATTCAATAGCACTTCTTTTTCTTCCCCTTCTTTAATTCTTTACAGTTTTTGGGAAGTGCAGGTACACAAATACTTCCTAGTTTTTTGTCTCAGTGTGCATACATATCAGTATAGACATCTCTATGAATGGGTTTATTTTCAATTACTTAGGAGGTCCTTATTTCCAAGGCGGCTCTTACCTTTGGTTTTACGTGAAAATATTTCACCAGGAAGACTTTTTTTCCAAACTAGGCTCTTTTGAGTCCCTAAAGTAGATGAGTTTAATAAGCAGATCTTGAAACCTCTGGAAGTTTACAGTTCACCTGTGCACCGGGCTGTATTGCATGGGAAATACTGACATTTAAGTCAGGAAGCAATATGGATAATGTTTCCCAGCTAAATTAGGTAACTGCTGACAGCTTGTTAGAATGCCCAAGTTTAGAGGATGTTGTTTTCCAAGTTTACATGGATCCAGACATACCTGAAATGATGCTACTTTGGGCCTGAATTCAAATTTGCTAAAACTAGGGCACAGTTAGGCCCTGTTTCCCAGCATAGGTGCCTGACATTTGGTTTTTAAAAGAAGCAGGACATCTCTCTCTGCAGTTTTATGCAACAATTCTCTGTATTTTATCAAGTGTAAGATTGCCAGGGCAAGTGGGTTGTGTCTGTAGATGGCAGCCCAAAGAGGTTTGGTTTGCCTCCAGAGCAAACCATATTCCTCTCTATATTTTGTGAATGCTTCTGTGAAACACATCTGGATGGTTTTTAAGAAAAATGGGCTGGTTTAACTCNTAGTGGCTGGAAGCAATACAGGGATAGAAATCAGGAGAGCACAGTAGTAGTTTTAAGCTGTTACATATTTAAGGAAAAGGATGAAAATACCTTTTGGGTGTTTTATGCACAAGTAGTAGAGGTTAGGTACTGAGCACTTTGCTTTTATAATTGCAATCCTAGGATTGGGACTTAAGAAGTTTGATTTAAAATAAGGAGGGAGGAGATAAAGGGTTTGTGGGTTTGAGTGAGGTTTTTTTCCAATTGATTTATACCAGTTGAAGTTGTACTTTTAAATNTCAGGTTGAACAGGGCTCAGCTGTGTCCAGCTGCACATTGGTGAGCACTCATTTTCTACACCATGAGCAAAACTGCTGAGGTGCTGTGTGTCATTGGACAGGGCCCAAAGAAAAACAGGTGGCTCCACTACACCCAGCTGTGTCTTTTTGATGTTGCTGTTGGAAAAGAGGGAGAGACCTGTGGGTCAGGGTTTGGTTAGTTTGGGGGTTTTTTGATGGAAAATTCTTTTACATCTATTGCTTAGCTGCTGGTAACTGGCTCCTGTCTCTGCTGCCAGGGGGTTTTGGACTCATAGTGGCTGGAAGCAATACAGGGATAGAAATCAGGAGAGCACAGTAGTAGTTTTAAGCTGTTACATATTTAAGGAAAAGGATGAAAATACCTTTTGGGTGTTTTATGCACAAGTAGTAGAGGTTAGGTACTGAGCACTTTGCTTTTATAATTGCAATCCTAGGATTGGGACTTAAGAAGTTTGATTTAAAATAAGGAGGGAGGAGATAAAGGGTTTGTGGGTTTGAGTGAGGTTTTTTTCCAATTGATTTATACCAGTTGAAGTTGTACTTTTAAATGAACATAAAGCCTTTTAAGTAACTCCTGCTAAAGTTCAACTGATACTGTTTGGGAAGCAGGAATGGCCCCTTGTTGGTTTGTGCTGAACCTACTGCTGGCAATAGCAAACCCATTGTCTCTAAGGGAGAACAAAATATACTTCAAAGTNGGCTTTTTGATGGAAAATTCTTTTATTGCTTAGCTGCTCATAACTGGCTTCTGTCTCTGCTGCCAGGGGGTTTTGGACTCACAGTGGCTGGAAGCAATACAGTGGTGGAAATCAAGAGAGCACAGTGGTGTGGAAATCAGGAGAACACAATACTAGTTTTAAGCTGTTTCATATTGAAGGATAAGGATGGAAATACCTTTTGGGTGTTTTACGCACAAGTAATAGAAGTTAGGTACTGAGAACTTTGCTTTTATAATTGCAATCCTAGGATTGGGACTTAAGAAGTTTGATTTAAAATAAGGAGGGAGGAGATAAAGGGTTTGTGGGTTTGAGTGAGGTTTTTTTCTTCCAATTGATTTATACCAGTTGAAGTTGTACTTTTAAATGAACATAAAGCCTTTTAAGTAACTCCTGCTAAAGTTCAACTGATACTGTTTGGGAAGCAGGAATGGCCCCTTGTTGGTTTGTGCTGAACCTACTGCTGGCAATAGCAAACCCATTGTCTCTAAGGGAGAACAAAATATACTTCAAAGTGTATTTTCCTTTTTACAACATTTGCTGCAGAAGATCTAATTAAGGTTCTCTCCTTTGTATTCTGTACACATAAAAGGTTGGAAAATTGACATCATAAAGCTAAATGTAGTTCAGATCTTCATGACTGACACCACAGCACCAGCTCTCAATGTAAGGCTTACCTCAGGGAACCAGCCACACCCCAGGTGCCACCTTGGAAAGGTCATCAAAGATTACACAGATTCATGCTGTAAATGAATGTTAATTAGGTCTCAATATAAATTTATGGATTGGGGAAAACCAAAATAACTTCTTTCATCATCCTAGCACTTTTAGATTAAATGAAAGGTGGTTTCCTTCTGGTAGCTGGAGTTGTGAACTCCTGATCCGTTGTAGTGCTCTAGACAAGATCAGAGCATAGACACTGCATCAGTTACAGGCCTCATTAGCTGGGTAAGGGCAGGAGGCTTTTGTCAAGTGCTGAACAAAAAACTGCTTTAAAGGGTTTGGTTTGTTCTAATAATTAAAATGAGGCTAAGTGTTAACATTTAGTCCTATTCAGAATACTGGACAATGCTTAATTGATACAGATTTACTCTGTTAAGTAGTTGTTAACTTCATGTTTTCTTCTTCTTAGGCTTAGCAGATAGGTTTGAAGAATATCCAAAACTTAGAGAGCTCATCAGATTGAAGGATGAGCTGATATCTAAATCTAACACTCCTCCCATGTAAGTGTTCTTGTGGAAAATGCCTTTCTTCTCCAGACCTGTTTGAAGTTAGCTGTCTGCTTTGCAAATCTCTTATCTTCAGCACCTGCTTAGAATTTACATTTTCTCTTTATGTTTGTGTATACAAATTAATTTTAGCATAGAAGAATAAGATCACTCTGTTTTTGTTAGTTTAATCTAGATGTTTATTTTAGTATATAAACTAGCTTTTCTTTCCAGCATGTGATTATTTATAGTATCTAAAGCTTTGATTTTTTTAAGACCAAATTGTCAATTGATTTGGCTGCAGGCTTTAATTTGGGAACTAAAAGAATATCATGTGATGGTAAATCTCAGTTTGTCATGTGGTTTATGATAACAAGAACAGCTTTAAAAAATTTGCCTCTTATATAACCTTAGTTTTTCTTGTACCAGCTGTTTTTGTATAGCGTTCAGCTATTATCTTAGTATCCATCAATCCCATGTTACTTTGGAATTGAAGACAAAAATGTTTAGGCTGAGTGGAAGTCATTTGTCCTTATGGACTTTGAATTACCTTGGAGCTTTTGCTGAATGTCAGACACAGCCTCAGTGTGCAGCCTTTTACTCCAGGGATTCAAACCTCTCTGAACTCAAACCTGATGCTTGTCATGTGCAGTAGTCTTAATCTGTACCACAAAAACTCACCTTATTTAATGATAGTCACATAAAACCCCATGAAATAGTTGTCTGAACAACTGAGTGCAAACTGCAGAACTCAACCTGCTGTTTTAAGCTAGGTGTGTTTAGACATTCTTGGTCATAAAGTACAAGAGGGGGGAAAAACAGTAATCAAATGCTGCCTTCTGACAACACCAAGTACACATAGGGAGCAATAATCTCTTCCATGCACTTTTTGGGAAGGGGAAGGTGGTGGTCTGCTGATAACTTTCTTAAGGCTAAAGGAATTTAGAGGAGGCAGTGTCATTTTTCAGTAGTGATAGAGCAGTGAGTGCTGTGCAGGTGTGGAGGAGAGCCATAAGTGTGTGAGCCTGTATTTAATAAAATTAGTGTTGGGGGAATTTTGCCTTGGTACAGGAATAGAGAAATACATTTATACTATATACAAGGTAACAATGTTTCCAGTATTTAGAATCTCTGGAATAATTTTAAAAATATGCCACTTGCCCAGTTAGCCAGGCAGTGAATGTTTGCTTCTTAAATGTTAATGTTTCCTCCTATTACAGTCCACAGATGTATAGAAAGTGCAGTGAGCTAGGTATTGTACAGTCTGTGTGGGCATCTGTTTTCTGCTTGCTAAGTTAGAGTCCTAAAATCTGTTTATTGAGACTATTTAAAAAATATAATGCAAAAGCATCCAACCTCGATTAAGTGAGGGTGTATAATGGAGCTCCTCTGGATTTAGAGCATTTGAGATGTACAAGCCATGCAGGAGACCCTGCTCTTAACTGGCTGCACAGAACTGCTCTGTGGAGTGTAGTTCCCAGGTCACTGCTGCACCTTGCCCAAGCAGTCTGGCATCTTCTGTTTAAACAGGTATTTACAAGCAGACTTGGAAGCCTTTGATATTCGGGAGCTGAAGTCCAAATTTGATGTGATTCTCCTGGAGCCACCTTTAGAAGAATATTACCGAGAGACTGGCATTACAGCCAATGAAAAATGCTGGACCTGGGATGATGTAAGTACCTTTTTTCTCTGAAGAACGTTTCATACATTTGTTTATGCAATTCGTTTCTGGGTTTAATTTAGTAAATACAACTTTTTGGTCTCTCTGAGCCTGGCTGAAAACTTAAACCTAGTAATAGTGGGTTTTCTCTCTGCCCTTACCTTGCTTCCCTGAGCTTTCTGTTTGATTTTTTGCTGTTGAAATACCGAATATCCATTGAAAATATTCCCTTGTTTCTTGAAATTCTTGAGACTCTTAATGCATGCTTTTTAATATACTGGTCTTCTAGTAAAAAGTGTAGGTAAGTTTGCTTTACCCACATTCCTCCATTCTCCAAGTATTCACTGGCTAGGAAATTTTAATGGTCAAACCAGTTATAATGCCTAGAAGCTTAACAAAATAGATAAATCTCACTCGTGGAAGTCTTCCTCTTGTATTTTTTTAAAAATGGTGCCTGGCAGTGCTGCCCAGGGAAAAAAACATTCCATCCTAACAGAAAAACTGGAAGTGTTGGAGGCAGGACTCATCCTCCTAGTTTGCAGTTAAATCCCCTTAGAATGGCTCCTACTGCATTATTTTTCCTCAGAGTGGCACTGAATGAAGCTTGATTTGATGTGTTAGCAAGTTAGATGAATTCTTTCAACTTGTGCTGATTAACAAATGCTTTGCATCCAAAGTTCTTCCATCTTGAATGTTACTCATTTGTCAGTGTTGAACCACTGTCCTCATAAATTCTGGCTGCTTTTCCTGAAAGTGAAAATGGAGAGAATGTCTTTCCTATGTAGTGATAGGAATTAATCTGGGATTTTTAGAACATCTTCACAACCTTCATGTAAGTACTTCAGGGAGCAAAAGAAACAGAGTACTGTTGCTTCTGTATTAAATATTTTTGCTGCCAATGGGATGACAAAATGAAGCAGAGATTTGAGGAGGAGATCATGTAGGTTGTATTGGTCTCTTAAGGCTAGAATTTTTTATACAGGTAGAATTTCTGTTTGTCATGGTGTCACCCCAGCCAGCAGCCCAGCCCCAGGCAGCTGCTCACTCACTCCCCCACCAGTGGGATCAGGGAGAGAATTGGGAGGGTAAAAGCTGGAAAACCCATGGCTTGAGACAAAGACAAGTTATTAGGAAAAGCAAAAGCCACGCACACAAGCAAAGCAAAACAAGGAATTGGTTCCCTTCTTCCCTTGGGCCCCCAGGTATGCTTCCTGATGGTTTCTGTGACAGTGCCTCAAGACTCAGTATTCTTCCTGATACAATTGGTGATTTGTATTTAATTCAAGAATGCTTTTATTGCATTTATTATTACTAGATCATGAAGTTGGAAATTGAAGAAATTGCAGCCCCAAGGTCATTTGTGTTTCTGTGGTGTGGCTCAGGCGAGGGTCTGGATCTCGGCCGAGTGGTAAGATGTTGTTTTAATTCAATTTATCAGGGACAGGCTTAAGAGTTTATTTTTATCTTTGACTTTTCCCTGTATAGAATTATTAGCTCTAACTACTGAGGGATGTTACTGTGCTAGAGGATATGTGATTTGAAATGGCATTAACTGTTTAGATACTGTTAATGTCCAGATGAGTCACTGACTGTGTGGGGAAGCCTAATTCCATGGGGTCTTGGTTTTGATGTATGCATGTTGACAGAGGAGCAGGTTGCCAAGTTACAACTTTTTTAACAGAAGTCTCAGTAGTCTCCTGCCAGAAATATTCATGCTAGGAGAAAGGTCCTACTGTTCCATAAATTGAGATACAATTGTCATCTTTCTGCATGCCAGGGAAATGCTGCTCGTGCAATAAGAATTCCTAATTGGCTCCTGCTGTGCTGAAACATTCTTTATTTAGTTCAAGCAGTGCTTTGCATGAAAACAGTTCACAAACAACTGTTCAAGGGCAGCCTGTGGTTACTGATCTGTTTGCTTTAGCTGTTTTTCGGCCTGTAGTTGGCCAGATAGATTGGATTTGGTCATAGACAGGTTTGTGTTAGCTGGACACCCCTTGAGTAAGAAAAGTCAAGTGCCTAAGTGAACATTCAGTTCAGGTTACTTGATGTTTTTGTGTAGTGTGAACTGTTTCACTTGTTGATAATATTTAGTGTCTGCGCAAATGGGGCTACAGAAGATGTGAGGACATTTGCTGGATTAAAACAAATAAGAACAACCCTGGCAAGACCAAGACTCTAGACCCTAAGGCTGTCTTCCAAAGAACCAAGGTAAAGGATTGGCTCCATTCCTCCTCTGTTTTCCATTCCCTCTCTGTGTGCTAATGACACCCCCGGTGTTGGTGACAGGCTTGTGAGAAAGCCAACAGGAGGACTTCCAAGTTCTCTTCTGCAAAACACATTTTATGGAACTGAGCAGTAGAATTTGACTAAATTCAGTGTCAAAAGAAGTCTTTAAATCTGTGCATTTTAAATGAATCTATTAATGAAAAATAACTATAGAAGACTGGCTGTTGGTTCTAAATGCACACGAGCCAATGAGTGCCTGGAGCTCGGACCAGAGAGAGGTGTGGGGGAACCAGAGCTCAGACAGCATCTCCTGCCTTCCTGGAGGTGATTGTAAAACACAGGTGGTAGAATAGGTCAGCTTGGTTTAAACCAAACATTTTTTTAAAGATGCTTTGTGGAGGATGTGTATTGAAGAAGGTGCAGAGAAAATAAAGTGTTCTGATTTAAGACTCAAATGTCTGTTGATCAAAAACTTAGAGAAATATAAATGGAATTCATAAATAATTGTTTTGGGTATATATGAGTGTAACTGGCAGTTTTACTGAGTACAGAGGGCTGGCTGGCAATTTATTTATTTCACGTGTCAGTGAAGCTCAGGTCTCCTTTCTCATTCATTAATCATTCGTTAGCATTAAACATCCTCAAGTCTGTCTCAAATTGGCCATTGTTAGGAGTATAAACTTCCCTTTAGGATATCTGGAATCTTTCTTTGACTTGCATTTACATTAATCTGCAGTTTGTTTGAAAGTGTGTTGTGTTACTTATAAATATTTGTAAGTATAAATATTGTGTGTTTATTGCATGTAGTATTGCAAATAAGTGCAGTTTGCTCATGCAGGCAAGGTCAAAACTAACACTGGAGGATTTGAGGGGGGCTTTATGTCTTTGTTTAACAAAGAAAAAAAGTTTCTGGTATGGGGAAATTCCTCTGTTTATCGAGCCAGACTTGGGCTGAGGTCACTGTTTGTGGTAAACACTGGAATGGAATGAGTTTGCTCTGACCAAACAAACAGTCTGTGGGGCAAGCTGTGTTTGCCAGTGGTGACAGCAGCAAGTGCTGTACAGTTCTTTTTGGCTGGGGCATCTCTCCGTGGATGCTTGGTGCTGTGCCACCTGTCAGAGGATCCCAGGTATTTGGGAGTGATATGCCATGTGGTACAGGAGTAAAATGTTTGGGATAGTTCTCCTAAGGACTAGATTGAGGAGGCTTGGCTTGGTGGGTGATTTGCTTAGCAACATTCTGCCTTTCACTCAGGTAAATTCCAGGTCCAAACCCCTGTTGCATGAATGCAATATCAGCTGCATAGATTAGACAGGTCTGATGTTGTGCCTTTCATGTTTACCCACTAACTCTGCAATCCCTTTTCAAAATCCTGAGCCATCTGGTGGCGCTTAGTGAGTCAAGAGTGTTTGATCCTGGGGAATATCGCTCATCCAAGATTGATATTCTCTGAAATGAGTCTCTGAAAGGAGCCTCTTTGCATCCTGGAACAATCAGGGTGATTCCTCATTCATGGGTGCCACATACCA
This sequence comes from Vireo altiloquus, assembly GCA_013396875.1. Classification (NCBI taxonomy): domain Eukaryota; kingdom Metazoa; phylum Chordata; class Aves; order Passeriformes; family Vireonidae; genus Vireo; species Vireo altiloquus. The sequence goes on from VZRF01000557.1 coordinate 343,456, forward strand.
CTCACTTAAATTGGTCTGCAGTGTTGTAGAAGGATGGAAAGCTGTGCATGTTACAGCTCAAGAACACTTTTAATGCTGATGAGCTGCCTGAGAGTGCACTGACAGAGTGATAGTGATTGTGGGGTTTTATGTGGTAATATCTCCTAGAATGGAACCTGAGGGCTACTTTTTTAACAGAGGTACAATATGAAAAAGTACATCTTATTTCCACTGTCTGTTTTATGACTGAAAACTTTGATAATTATTGTATGAATAAAGTTAGGATCAGAATGCTAAAACAGGTATTAATTATAATGAATAACTATTCCTTGGCTCTTGCCATCACCTTTTTCTCTTTTGCCTTGTGGAGACTTCTCAGCCTTTCCAGCCTAAAGTTCTGTAACTGAAGAAGTCCAAATATCTTACTTCAGCCTTGATTTGAGTTATACTACCTCATAGTGTAGCTTATCAAGCTTCAGCTTCAAGTACTGCTCTGCTTTGTTCTCCAGTGGCTCCTTTGGTAGTTCCAGCTTTTCTGCTGTAGTTCATGCTTCAGACTTTCCTCTCTTGTAAGAGTGGGATGTCCTGTACTTAGAACTGCCTTTGCTGTCCCTTGTGCTCAGCTGCCACAGCAGTAGGTGTGACAGGTGACAGCTCTGTGTGTCTGCAGGAGCACTGCCTCATGGGCATCAAGGGCACCGTGCGCCGCAGCACCGACGGGGACTTCATCCACGCCAACGTTGACATCGACCTCATCATCACAGAGGAGCCTGAAATCGGCAACATAGAGAAACCCGTGGAGATTTTTCACATTATTGAGCATTTCTGCCTTGGGCGACGGCGGCTTCACCTCTTCGGGAGGGACAGCACAATTCGACCAGGTAACTGCTATGTTGGTTTTGGTCAAACAGTAACATTCGTTTCAAGGTCCTAAAGAGATTTCCAGATCGATGTCACAGATCAGACAGCAGATCTCAAGGAGATACATTTTTGGTATACATGAAAATCTGTCAGTCACAGAACTGTTGTTTGGAAAGTTTATGACAACTATAATTTCTATAATTTTCTCCACATGAAAGATTTTTGTCAAGCAATATTATTGCCCGTCCATGTGTTTATAATTCCTCAGTGAGCATAACAAAATCCAGTTGGGATTCCTTTTCCCCCATATGTTTACACTTCTCAGAAAAGCGATTTCTTTCTCCAACTGATTTTCAACCCCTATGAGCTTCGTGCTGTTGCCAGTGTCTGAAGACCCAGTGCCTCACAGTGGGTGCTGCATCTGGCATGATGCAAAATGCATAGAAATACATGGATCAGGACACATTGTTCAGGTATCCCTTCAGTGCTGCTGGTGGTGGATTCTTGTATGTGAGTGTCTCACAGAGTCAGGTCAGTCTGGTTGAGCTTCTGTATTTTTTAAAAACGCTGTTATGGTGTAAGGACGAGTAGGAAGAAGGGGTAGGGGCTTGTGAAAGCACAGTGCGAATGTTGCCACAGCCATGTGTAATAAATTTTTTGAAGGAAAATAAGCCCTTAGAAATACCCAGCTGAAATCTTAACTTTTCAACAGCTCTAGAGGTGACTTTTCATTCCGTTAAGTGCAGGTGATGGGTAGGTAACTGTCTCTCCGTGTTGCTTGAGTGTTCATTTCCTGGCAAAAGGACAGCAGTGGCCTTGAAGCCTGAGATTTGTTGCTGCTTCTGCTGACTGTGGTTTTGTTCCCCAGGTTGGCTGACGGTGGGCCCCACCCTCACAAACAGCAACTTCAATGCGGAAACGTATTCCTCGTATTTCACGGCTCCCAATTCCCACCTGACCGGCTGCACCGAGGAGATCGAGAGGCTGCGGCCCAAGTCCCCCCCACCCAAGTCCAAGTCCGACCGGGGCGGGGGAGCTCCCAGGGGAGGAGGAAGAGGAGGGACTTCGGCAGGACGGGGAGAAAGGGGCAGGGAGAGGAACAGAACCAACTTCCGTGGTGAGCGGGGCGGCTTCAGAGGGGGCCGTGGAGGAACCCATCGAGGAGGCTTCCCCACCCGCTGAGGAGGTGACGGCTGCTTCTCCCGGCCTACACTTTGTCTAGGAAACGTTTTTGTAGTCTTGTTTTTCCTACAGTGAATTCCTCTGGGGACTCAAGCTAGATGACTTTTACAATTGTTTTTGATGCACGCTGTGGCACACAAGTCGGCCTTGCAGTCTGGCACAGCCCCTCACCTGGCCATGTCCTGCACAGGCAGCACTGAGCTCAGAGCAGAGAGCACCAGGCCTTCACACCATGGGTAGGACACAAGTGACCCCCTCGCTCTCCCTTGAGGAACCTTGCAAGGTGGAGACTTTCTTTTCAACTTCATTTTATCCAAAACATGGATTCCTCTTCCATCTTCAGAGGTTTGGCTTTGGACTGACTGGGGTTAATATGGTGGAGCGGGCATGAAATGCAGTTCTGAATTGCATGGCCACAGCAGACTTGCTGTCTTATGGAAGAAAAAGTGCTGTGTCTATATTGACACCTATTTTATCTTCTCTGAAACTAAGGAGCAAATGAAATAAATAGAATTCTATTTTTTCTTATTTGGTTTAAACTTCCCAAATTATTCCTGGGAATAGGAAAAGGTTAATTTTTAATTTGTGGTATATATGTACTCACGTTTCATGTCAGTAGTGGAGAGAGTGGTAATTCTGTGCAGTTGTATGTTGTGCTTCCTGGAAAGTTGTGCATTTATGTGCAGCCCAGAAGTTGTGCCCAGGTCTGGGTTGCTCCTCGAGCAGGGCTTTTCCCCCAGTGTGTGTCTAACACCTTGTTCCGTGGGAGGGAATAGCAGTGTTCCTGCAGAGTGCTCCCAGTGACCTCACTGCATGGAGGATTGCACACGGGACGTGGTGTGAGCGTGTGCTTGCCAAAACTCATCACCTGGTGACAGGGAACACTGATGGAACCGAGCGCTGGCTTTGCCTGCAGGTGTTGTATGCATTTGGGAATGGCTGCTGCTGATCCACGGCAGTGTGGAAAGACAGTGTCTCCCTTCCCTGTGTACACTGTTTTTACCAAAACCACAACTCTGAGCTTCTTGTCCAGTTCTTGGTAGGCTGAACAAACCTGGCTTTTGATGTCTCAAGGTCTTAGAGGTGGATTTTGGAAAATTGGCTTTTAAGTCTCAATGTTTCTCTTACTTAAAGGCTGGCTTTTAAGTAACTGTCCTGTAAGGTAGTGGATTATTAAACATGTTTATCAAAGCTAATGTTCAAATATCTTCCTTACTATTTTGGGAGTTTGTTCTCCTTGAGGTTTTGGAATTGCTAAGTGATTTCCAATGTGCTGTTGTAGGCAGGAACTGTTCTTTTGGTGCGTGGAATGTTGGCACAGAAGATTTGGAGGGGCTGGTGAAGTCTCTGGCTTTGGTAGAGTGTTTAGCAGGGGATTGCCATAGTGCCAATGGAAATTACCTGTTGTTTACAGCTTGTTTCTTCTTCTGTCATATTTGCACATCTGGAGAGTGGCTGGATTTTGGGAAGGGGTGTTTTAAAGGTGATGTTCATCTGTTCCTTGGTGAAGTCTGCCACAGGCTATGTGGAACAGCAGCTGAGAGAAGGTAAATGCCATAGCAGGGACACTTTTTTGGATGATTTTTGCCCTAATTTTGTTGTTACTCAAAAAGTAAAGACACTTAACCTTAGGACCACTGCTTTTGTGCTGGGGACAAATATTTTCTTGTTTTTCATTGAGTAAAAATGTTAATTTCCATTTCCATCTTTTAATTACATGCCCAGTGCTGGTAGTTCGGTGCATGGGCTGCTCTTAACATAAACATAGGCTACATGGAAGAGGAGGGTCGAAAACAACTGGATGTGATGTGCTTCTGTATCAGTTTGCAGAAGCTGTGGGGCTGCGCAAGACTTCACTGTCTGCAGAAAATAGTGGCAGGTGATGGAGGTTTCTTGGTTCTTCCCCTCAAAGCAGAAATAGCTCAATTACTCTAAGGGAAAAAAAAAGAATAGTGCTGCAGAGAGTGTTAGATTAGAGCTGTCTGGAAGGGCCACCTTTGCCAGCAAAGTGTCATGTCCATGTTGTTAATGAGCAACTGATTGAATGTTTTAATTGAGGTGAATGGACAAGGAACTTCACTTCTGCACTTGTCCTCTATGAAGAACAACACCTGCCCCTGCTCATCTGAAAGTGGCATTTCAGCAGTGACTGACTGACAAAGGCTGTACAGGTAAGGCAGCAGTGCATGTCCCTGTGGGGATTGAGATGAGACTTAAGAAGTATTGGAGTGAGAAAGTCCCACACACCTCATGTCACAGTAAAAACATCAGGTCATTTTCTTAGTCACTGAGATTTGGACCATATAGAAATGGTGACTAGAGATGAAAAGCTTTTCATTGCATTAGTGGTTGTCAGTTAATTTCTCACTTGTAACACTTCCACAGGAGGGGGAGGATAAGGCTCAGAATCACTGAGCTGATGAGTATTTCACTTTCTAAGTAAATGAACATTTAATTTGAGCATGCTCTCCTGGCAGACAAAGAGCCTGATGAGTTTCTTCCTTTCCACTTTTATTAAATGTGCAATGCCTCCAGTCTGATTTGGGCTGCCTGTCTAGATCTTGTCATGTCTTTCCATTCTGGAGGAGGCTTAGAGTACTTGGACTACCCTGCACCCTAGGAATTCAGGGAAGGATTCAACACCTGCACTGCCAAGGTATTCAGGATGTCTCAGCATTTGGCTTCAGAGGGAATTTAAGAGCCCAGTGACCTCTAGATCACTGTAAATCAGCCATCAGCTGGAGAATTCTGTCCTCCATTCTTTGACAGTGCTGGTTAAAAGAAGCTGGCTGGAATGCTGCCTGTGCTGTGCAGGTTGGCTCTCACACAAGCAGTTTTGAAAACAAAAAGCTGCTGTCAGGGACAGTCACCCTCTTTGTGCACAAAAGGCAGATGATGCCCTCTGCAGCCAGTGCAGCCTGGCAACACTGCTGGCAGCTGTAGCACCAGCACTCCTTTGGTTCTCAGGGATATGTATCAGACATTATAAAATAAGTTATTCATATTAACGTTATAAAAAGTCCTACAGTCCATAGAGTTGGGAGAGCGGTTTAGCAACAGCAGACTGCTCTTAAATAGAGAGATTACAAGGAATGCCACAGCAATAGCAACTGCCGTATAAGTAATGTCATT
>VZRF01000558.1:0-114465 GCA_013396875.1 Vireo altiloquus
ATATATAATATATATAAAAGCATTGGATATATATATAAAAGACCAAGAAGGTCAAACAATAAATTTAAATAACTGAATGTGCACACATTTAATAATTTAATATGGAAATAGAAAGGTCTCTTGCCTTTGGAAAAGAAAGTTACAGAACAATGGGGTTTTGGTCAAAGCAGGGGCACGAAACCTAATGAAAGCTAAGATAGAGATAGAGCAGTTGTTACATTATGGCTGCAGCAAGAGACGAGGGATCTTCCTGCTGCCTGCAATACCATTGTCAGTACTGTTGTGCTGCTTATGAAAAACAGGGCAGACTGTGTATCTTCCTATTGTCTCCTTAGTAAAACATATGATACAGGAAATATTAACAGAGCAAACTGAACAAACTGAAAACAATCCAAGTTCAAAGGAGCAATATTCAGCTTGCACTACTGTTCCAATAGTGTACTCCATGACATTGCTTTTGGTGCAGTGCAGGATGCTGGCTATTGGGCTGGATCTCCCAATAATTATATGGTGTTGATTTTTGTTTTAACATCTTTCTGAGTACCAGAGTTGATTTCCCTCTCTGCTGAAGCACAGAGCTTGCCAAAGTGTGTGGGCTGAAGGGGAAGAGCTTGGACTTGATAAAATACCCCTTCCCACTGCTAGCAGTGTCTTCAGTAGTGAATAAGTAAGGGTTCATCCCTGCAGAAGGCATCCTGCAGTACTGCCCACAGTGTCAGTGACTGTCACTAGCATCAAAGAATTTGGCTGCAAGGACCCCTGCAGCTTGAGGAATTTACCCTCAGAGTGTATCTAAATGAGCCTCCAACACCTGCCCTGTAGATGTAATCCAACTGGCCTTCTTTTTGCTAGATGGGGTCCTGATAACAACATCTCCGTACCTTCAAAATCTTGCTGGGAACACGGGTGAATATTCAAGCAGCCAGCTGCTCTGAGTTCTGCTGCAGCTGCTCCCGCTGTTCTGAGGGAAGCTCAGGTTTAAGACAAATTGTCCCAAACACAAAACAAAGAAACATGCTGAAATAGCATCCAGTAAACAAGAAAAGTAATCTGAAAAGGCATGAACTAAAACAGCTGTGGCAGAAACTAGAACTAAATAGTGAGCAAAACAATAAAGGAATAGTCTATTGTCATCACACTCCTCTTTTGAGAGCCTTAAAAATAGTTTTCCCTCAAAAAAGGGAAAATCCAGACAAAGTGCAGAGGGACTGAAGCAATGATTTATACTATCCTCAGGGCTTCTAGACTATACTTTCCTGGAGCCCATCTCCTTGGATACATAGCCACAGCCATCAGCTTTACCTACATATGGAAAAGCACCTGGAAACTGGACTTAAATTTCTTCTTTCCACTGTGTGTGATTTTCTTTCTGCATCCTTTTAGTTTGCCTTTTCATTTTGCCATCTGTTTAAAAATAATCTGTGTCAGAGAACAAGGAGAGTGTCAGAACATGCTCACAGCAGCACCAGAAATAGTCCATGGTTGAAGGAACTTGCCAGTTCTTTGAGTTGTTGAAAGATCATTTGCTGTGCCTGACCAATTGCAAATAAGGAGTGCATTCACTTGCATTCCCTTCCCTGTAAGCTGTGACATGGACAACCCAAATTCTGGAGCACAGCACAGCTGCTATTTTTTACTACTTTCAAACTACATTCAATTATTTAAACATTCTCTAGTTATCAGATTAACTCATTTGTCTTAATACTAGATTATCAGAGTGATTTGTGGGGAAGGGAAACAAAGAATACTTACTGTGTGCTTCATAAGCTGGCAGTTGATTCTTACATGACTTCTCATTAAGTCTTTCTCATTTTCACCTGCTTTATACATTGTTTCACTCTGACAACACCATAGGAAATAGCTAGTTTTGTCTGACTAAAACAGGACTATTTAGCATTCAACTAAACTTGAATGCTAAATATTCAAATACTTTGAATATTTATGGACTCAGCAGACAAACCCAGACAGTGGAAAATTTTAGCAGCACCTAAAAGGAATATGACTTAGGTTGGTCACAGCAAGGTCAGGTCTGCAAAGAGGGGGAACTCCACTACTCCTTCATTGCCAGTCCTGGGATACTGGCACTGAAACTTCTACCTGCTTCACATGTCTCTGAGCTCCAGTTTTACCCAAATATGAACTAAGTATGGCAGAAAATTGTTTTAAGTGAATCATCACTGTGTGCTACAGCCCTAATGTTCCACAGAGGAGCCCTTAAGTCCTCTACAGTGACTAGCATGCCAAAAATATGTGGCTAACTATAACGTCTGGCACCAGTGAGTGACTAATGCTGCTTCCATGGCAGTGAAAAACCAAGAGGTTATTCATCTGGATCATTACTTTTTAAGCTCCAGCAGTCCAAAACCAGATAACATTTTGAGGGTTTTTTAAGCCAAAATAGAGGCCAGTTGGTGACAGCTGGAACAGCAAGTGTCCAGCGATCAATTATTTTAAAGGAAGATGACTAATTCTCTCCTGTCACACACGAAAGCTATTTCAATATCAAAGAGTCTAATTTGGAGAGAGTGCATTATGCTCCAAACCCCTGAACACTGAGAACTTCCTTCTCTATTTCATGGGAAGTCCTCCTCACATTCCACAAGCAAGTTTTGTAACATGCTTCTTAAGAGATTTTGAAACAAACTGTTCCCATGTACCATGGACATTCATCTGGCTGCAAACACATAAAATGTCATGAATTCTTCTGAGGAAAACATAGTGGTGGTCACAGTGAGAGCATCAGTTAGAGAAAGGCAGAGAAGGGGGAAAATGAGACATTTAAATTTTGCTAATTCTGTGGAAGTAGAGGATTTCAGATTAAGTTTTGTAAAACTTGAACAAAAATTAATAAATATGTTGTGTTGCAATGTGCTTTGATTTTATGTTAGTAGCTTGCGTAGATGCTTTTCTAGTATTCCCCTGTGTTGGTTTGTCCTAAGAGTCATACCTTAAAACATTGCTTCCCCTTTTGCATTCTGGTACCTTCCCTGTCAGTCCCTGTCAACCCCTCTTATCCTCCCTGCCACTCACAATTCCCTGCCCTTTTTCCAGACCCTTCCCCATCCATCCCCAGTCCATCCAATCCCATCCCTATCCTCCCCTTTGGAAATCCCTGATCCTCTGCACCGCATTGGAGCACGTGATCAACCCTCTCCACCCCTTGCTCCCAGTTCGCTGTTATCCCACCAATCTCACATGCTATCCCTCCCCTCCAAACCCCTGACTGGACCACCAAGTGTACCCTCCTACCGGTTTTGGAGTGTATTTAACCCCGTGCACAGTGGTGCTTGGGGCGCTTTTTTCCTGATCCCTCATGGAATAAATATTCTTGGAACTTCACACAGAGCGCCTTCTCCTTGTCCTTTGCTCCTCCCTTGGTCGTGGTAAACCGTCCTGCACTGTAGAGCAAGCAGCTCTAAAGGTTCCACTCTTGGGAAGTGTAAACCCAAAGTGGTTCCCCACACCTGACGCGGTGCTGGTGTGTCTTGAGCTAGCCTGGGCTCCAGTGGCCACGTCAACGCTGGGATTACTATCCTTTTTATTAGGGCAGATCACACTATTATTCATATAGCTTAACACTGCTGCAGTGGGAGAGCAGTCCTAAAGCCTCTTGCACTGACTTTTCAAGAATTTTGGCAGTACAGCTCCTCCCACAGATCCTTTTCCCACTTATACTAGAAAAAAAAAAAGAAATTGGCCATATGCCTTGCAGTTTCTTCCACCCAGCTACTCTGATGATCAGAAAGACATCAAAGAAACTGTAAAGGACCATATTTGTTAGAACAACCCACAGACTTGGAACAGGAGCTGAGCTCTTTGAAGCCTTGGAAGTAAGACCACATTGCTGCCCCATCTTTTAGTCTTGCATGAGGAAAAAGGTACGAAGATTCAGCCAGCATTTCTTCAGTGGTTCAGAAAGAGCATTCAAAACCAAAGCTCTGTTTCCATCCACACTGTGCTAGAGGTCCTTGATCACTTTATGCAACTTCTATAGTCCATTTGAAAGCACTGATGGCACAGAGATTGCCTTAGAGAGTCTAAGCATCCACACTTGAAAAGATCAAGGGAAAATCAAGAGTGTAGCAAGTGCCTCTTGAGCACATACAAGCTTGTTTTTCTACAAGATGCAAGTGGGAAGATTTGAAGACTTAACCAGAAGAATAAATGGCATATTCTCAACACAAATTGTATGCCAATCAAAAGGAGAAACAACACTTCTCTGTAATTCCACCTGAGTAGACATGACAAGCAGAGCTTCACTTCAGATGGTGAAATTCTGGCAACAAAAGAAACAATTGAAAATGAGGTCTAAGCATGAGACGCATGAGACACATCAGACATTTTATTAACCTGCACATTTATCAGCCTTATCTAAAATTATGAATTTAGTGCATGCCTGATTTGACTGCATTCATTCAAAACATACAGAAGAACCATCACTTCTCATCCTGCTTCCTCCAACAGATAAATTATAAAGTACTTGTGTATTTAATCCATAGCTCAATTTGAAAGTTTTTTAATACCATTTACCTAATCCCACACAGGCTGAGACCTCAGTCCTTGATACACAATTCACAGAGTGCTGAATGTTAAAACTAAACAAACTCTCACCCAGACCCTGCTCAGCCTGTTGGCTTTCTGGTTTGTTTTGGAAAGGCCTAAGGAAAGGCATACAAGGAAATCAAAAGAGTGAAACTGCACTTGGAGAATATTATCTGTTTAAGGAAATTATATATTCAGAAGCACATAATTCATATCTTTTTAAAACATACGAATTGACAGAACGAGAAATAATTAAAACAAAACAAGCAACAACCTCAGCTCAGGGGAAAAACTATTTCTGCAAATCATTAGTGTGATGCTTGAAATAAGAGTTGAGCAGTAGACGAGTCAGAAGCACCTGCAAGTTCAAGAAAAGATAAGCATTGTTCCAGTGGCTTAAAGACATCGTCTTTGTGCCATAAAGATCCATGAGCACAGCACAGTCCAAAACCGTTTGTGAGATGAAGTGCCTTCAAAAGGGAAAGCAACATCTTTCAAGCCCCAAAGTGGTTACTTTCAGGAACATGACTACACTGACACTCATCTCTTCAGCTTGAAGCATGGTTACCTGAATGTAAGTAATAAGAGCTAAGAAAAGAGAGATCAAGTGTTTACGCTCCCACTTCAGTCTGCCCTGTTAAACTTTGTCTCACTGCAGCAGGATTTCAGGGTTGCGAGTGGTACATGATTGTGCACTTGGTGCTTTGGGTTACAGAGCGAGTAAAGTATAAAAGGGCGACTTAGACTGGAAGTCAACTTTTGCTGTGAAAATCTCACATTTCCATGTTCATTTAAGTTTGGTAACAGCAGCAGGCTTTAAAAAAAAAAACCCTCCAAGCACTATATGGCATTTAAATAGCAGAGCTAATATAATTATGCGTAAGTTGGAACAATTATCTGAAAATCATGCAGTAAAAAAAGGAGGCAAAGCACTCAGCCATCACAAATGAAAATGCCAGAAGGGACCTAAGCCTTCATTATAGACTGATGACCTGCTAAATTATACTGCCAGAGCACACGCAAGACCATCACTGACAGTCTAATTCCAGCATACCTCTGTGGAGACATTGAGAAATTCTTCCCTCATACCATAGCCAGAAAGGAGATGAAAAGAGCATGAAAATTAAAAGCTTCATAGAGATCTGATGGACCATACTGATACTGCACCAGAACTTGATTAAAGAGGTTACAGGGACTTCATATTTCTCTGGTTGTCTCTGCAGAGACACTCTAAAAAGAAATGTAATGGATAGATGAAGAGTGAGCAAATAAGAATAGTCACTGACCTTTTAACTGTGGGAGGTCAACTTTCTCCCACATGCACTCTTTTGAGTTTTAAGTGCAAACTGTACGTGCTTGCTTAGCCAGGATGCAGGTGATGGTGAGGCAGGACTTTGAGCATGGATGCAGAGTGGGTAGAAGTGGGAACTGCTGCTGGAGTCTATCTGCAGCACACAGGAGACTTGAGGAGAAGGACCCACTAGCTAGAACCGGCTTTGTGACAGTGTGAGGCACCAAATCCAAGCTGGTTTGCTCTGCTGTGGGTCAGGGATCAGATTAATAGAGCAGCACTGAAGTAAAACAGTTACCTGGGTTTTTGGACAGGAGAAACACCACACTGTGCTGTAGTTGTACACAGACCCTCACAATTTCTTGCTGTATGCCATGTGTACAACAGAGCTGTTTTCGTGCTCTGGTTCCTTCTATGAACTGGGATCCAATCTTTCACCTGAAATACTGACACGCAGATGGAATAGGGTGGTTAGGCCTACCAGGCTGCAGCAGTACTGATGGGCTTGGTTGTGGCAGCTGAACCAACAAAACAAGTGAGTTATTGCAAAACCTTAAATTGAAACAGGGTAGGTTTAGATTAGATATTGGGACAAAATGCTTTACTGTGCAGGTGGTGAGACAATGGCACAGGTTGCCCAGAGGAGTTACAGATTCCCCAGCACTGCAAGTGTTCGTAGCCAGGCTGGATGGGGCTTGGAGCAACCTGGTCTAGTGGAAGGTGTCCTTGCCCATTACATGACACAGCAGGGGCTGCCTGAGGCCCACCGTGTCCCACTGCAGACATCCCTGTGCTGCTGTACCACTGCAGTCCTGGGGACTTCGCAGTCTCCCCTTAAGCGGCAGTCGTCTACTTGATGGTGTAATGCATGTGGTGGGAAGTAAAGAGGCAGAAGGGGAGCTCTTGCATGAGGTTCCAAGTTTTATTCCCAAAAAGGTTCAGAGGCAAGAACTTCTCCGAGACAGTGAGGGTCTAGAGATTTTAACTGGGGGAAGGGACCAATGGGAAAAGGGTGAAGGGGAGGAGAGTAGGCAGGATTGGGGTACATAAAACAAGGGGGAAGTAGGGAAGGTGGGACTAGGGAAAGGAGAATTATATAAAGGGTCGAGTGGGATAGAAGTTTCCAGGGGAAAAGGTGTGCCGGAGGGAGAATGACAAGGGCTCTCCGCCCAGGAGGTGGAGGAATGGGTGGAGAGGGGAGAGGGATCCCTGCCCAGGGGGCAGGGGAATGGGTTTGGCCACCACAGGTGGAGAAGAATGAGTGGGATCAAGGTACATGAAGGGAAAACGGAAGAAGAGAGAGGGGAGGGCAGACAGGCCAAGCTGACAGGGAGTGTTGCCATAGTAACTCTGTCTCAGGGGAATGGCTTTCTTTTCCCTATCACTTGTCAGGGGGTTTAGTCCTCACAACCAGTGGGGCAAAACACATAAACTGAGTCCGAACAGAGAAGGAATATTACGATTGCTTCCCAGCTTGCCCCCAAGCTGGGGTACTGCAACAATTACGAGGGGGGTAAAACTAGATATTTGTACTGTCTTTTCCAACCCAGATCATTCTCTGATTCTCTGATTCACTGCACTAGGGAAAAGTCTAGCCCATACTTCCCTTATGAGACGAAGGAAGAGTTATTTTGCCTCTCCTCAGATAAATGGACTGCTTGTGTGCCCGGTCTTCAGCAGAGAGGGGCTGTACAGCGCTTTTCAAACCCATGCTGGTTTCTTCTCTGGCTTCAGGGGCAGTCAGCCACTCCGAGGATCTACCAAGGAAGCAGGGAAGAAGCTCAAAGCAATGACAGGCAAAGGATGCTGAGAATAGTTTTTAAAAGTCAGATTACCCAAGCAGCAAGGACAGAAGGTACAGACACAAGCCCTTCTTCTTGTGAGATGTTGCCGTTTCCACAGACCTTGGGTCAAGGGAGCACAGCATCACTTTCCAGAGACAGGAGGGAGGGAGCTGCACCCTAGTTTGTGACCATGGGGAATAAACAGATACTCCTCATACTCCCATTCCCAGTTTCTCTGGGGAAATACTGTATGCTCAAAATATGCTTTAAAAATCAAAATGTCATCTGCCTTGCAAAGGGCAGTGTAAGTCTCTGCAAACTCCTTCACTTTTCCCTCAGGGTAGGTACATGGCTAGCTGTTCTTATATCAGCAAACCAGTCATTAAACATAGACCACACCACAGAAAATGGACAAACAATGAAAGCTTTTCTTTTAAATATATATTGTGCGATTATAAATAATGCTTGAGGTTTTTTTCATGGAGAAGCTATTTTAGTTTCTGTCAAAAAAGGTTTCACCTGTTCACCTTAAGGACAGAAATGTGGAGGATGGTGTTTCCAAGATGACAAGGCTGTACATTTACAAGAAAAAATCTTGAAGGAACATCAATATCAACACATGAGCACACAATAGTTGCACATTTCAGGCACAAAAATCCATTGCAGCTATCTCTGGCTGAGGCAGGAATCACTAATTAGCTACATCAATATTAAACCTCAGTGACACAGATGGCTGAAAGAGGGTAGATGCTGGAGCTGAGACTGAAGAACATTGCAGAAAGCCAGGAGCATCTTTGCCATCACTCCTACCTTGATATGTAAGGTTTGATCTGGACAACCCTTATAAAATGAAAAAAATACATGGAAATTTCTCTGTCATACAATCGTCTTTGTTTCACATCTTTACTTAGCAGTTTGGATTTAAGTTTTCTAGCCAGTAACTGTCAAACAACAGAGAATGTCACTGTGATTTACAGAATATTGTGATTTTTTTCACAGCAGCATTTTCAGAGGGAGTTAATTCTGCATAAAACACAATTATTTCTTTTTTTGTGCCGCCAGAAATGATGAAATAAATTTTCATATACACCTCAGAAGCATCAGAATGTTCCAGCTGTGTGTCTCCTGAATAATGAAATTACCATGTTGGTATGAAAACATAGATTACAACGGTTTAATTAAAACAGTTCTGGAAAAGTGAACAAATATCAGAGCAAAACATTCATCATTAAATAAAAGACAAATTGCTACATTTTGTTTTGATAGTTTGTATAGTTGGCAGGGGAAAACACGTCCGAGGCAGTTTTCTTCCTGCTATTCCTAGAGCGGAGCTGTATTTAAAGGTACAGGCAAGATGGATTTTAATCACAATATTGGGCTAAACAAGTGTAGCACAGAGCAGGAGCAAGAGTATATGGTACCTCATTAGAAATGGCCCTCTTCCTTCTCCATGTGCAGATCCAATATTAGGAAGTCTGGCCCTCATCTGCTTTCCAGCACAGATGTGGAAGCCAAGCTTATTATTCCCTTATTAGGAAGGGATATTAGTATTATAATTCAAGCTGGTGAAATTCAGATTTCTTGTCCTGAGGGGAACTTCAAGGCATTGGCACTTGGTTTCGTTCTACATCACAAATGAAAAAAAAGCCTTCACTTCGTCTGTTCTTACATATTTTGTTTTATTTTGTTCCAGCTGCCTTTGAAATAAATGAGAGCAGTAATAAAGTCAAACTGAAATGTTATAACTTTTATCTAACTAATATTTTGATAATTTTTTGCACATTTTGATACAGCCACGGCCATGAATCAATTTAGTTTCTTTCAAATAGCATTTGCCGATAGAATGCTCTTACTTCTACAATTCTCCACAAACTCTGATTAGAAATTAACTGATCTGTTAAGAGTGGATGAACAGATGAAATTTTCCACCAGTGACACATGACCTGGCCCTTGGATCAGAACTTAGAAGCAATATGGTAACAGAGGAATGCTAGCGCACACAGGAGACTGGACTCTCCCTGGACCAGCCTGGCTCTGCAGAGTGGACTTCTCCAGGAGGAACGCCTGCTCACACCTGCTCCAACGATGAACTCTCCACCCTTGACTACCAACTTTCTGCCAATGTAGGTGTGAAAGGGAGACTAAAGAAAAGGAGGAAAACTGTATTTAGTACTTCCCGAGTGTCCAAAATGACCCGTTCCTTGTTCTTCATGTTTCTTGGTGCCTCAGCAAAGGCTTTCAAATGCTCCTATTCCAAAAAAGCACAGTGATTGCAATGCACTCCTCCCTAGTCTGCAATTGATCTTCTTGGTTTTTCCCTCCATTTGTTTGCTAGGATATAGATGCATTACTTTTACACTTCAAGGCCCTCAGGATCCACAGCTATTACCTGTCACACCCCATCTACCACATATCTTTGTGGCCATCAGCAGTGCTACCTAAATAACAAAGAAAACGGTGAGAGCAAAGTCAAACAAAAAGGAGACCCAGATATCCAGAAAATGAATGGCATGTGGAAAGACAGAAAGCAGTGAAAAATTACCTAATCTTGGCCTTTTAGGTGGAATAGTGGTCCCTTGGGATGAACTGAGGTGCACCCATTCAGCCAAGGCATAGCAATAATAAGGGCTGTTGTACAAATGGATCTTTCACCAGGGGGACAAAGGGGCTTCAAACTTTCTACCTGGAGGTATCTGTTCCAATTCACCCTCACTTCCAGTATGGGCACTTGGCAGTGGTGGGAGTGTGGTCAGCACAGGCTACCTCAGTGGAGGGAAGGAGGCATCACCCCAACATATTTTTTTAATAATTCTGCTAATGAGCAGCAGAAGTGGAGAAATAGATCTAGCACTCCATTGGGAGAGAACATATCTGTCCTGATCATCTTCTGTATCACTAATTAATGTGTTCTGAATGGTATCAGCCTGGGACAATCAAGGCTGGAAGCTGCACTAAGAACAGCTGCTCAGAAGTGGCTAGGACAAATATTAAAATGAGGAAACCTGTGGAAAAACTGAGAATTATGAGGAAAAAATGGTAATGAAACAATAATAGCTTGTATGTATCTAATGACTCTCAACCCAAAGGAACTCACAAGATTTTGCAGCATAATAAGGAAACTAATTAAGAGTCCCTTCACCCAGCATTCAAATGGAGCTGCCTCTTGTGTAAGTGGTTGATAACAATTATCAACAGTACAGCAGCAGTAGTACAAAACTGCTTGGGTCTGGAAGAATAAAATAATACTGAAACCATCTAAAATATCTGGTACACAGGTAATTCAGCCTGGTTTCAAGTTTGTTTAGAGGGTAGTTTGAGTTTGTCTGTTCAAGAGCTGTGTTATTAGGAACCAGGTTTTCTGAAGTCTGCATCACAGAGGTGTCTGTGCCTGAGCTATTCTCCCTAGCTCCTCTTACAGACAGCAAAAGGAAACAGGTGATTTTAGGACACAATTCATATGCTCGACAACAGATATTTATTTTAAAATGGGATGAATCACATCCTAAAATTATAATCATATTCTGGCTATAAAGGGAGTCCTGGCATGTAGTTTGAATGTGAACAGCTTTATTGTAAATTTCTTTATTTCTGTCAGATGAAGACTACCTGATATATATAGACACAAGATGATGTGTGCAAGACACCCAACTTTGCTGGGTTGATTTTTTTTTTAGTAAAGAGAAGAAAAACATAGCAAAATAAAGTGTCTGCAAAATAGCAAAGGGTAGGTTTTCTGGTCACCATTTACTCTTACAGTGATGCCCTTATTTTTCTGCACTCCCCACCTTCATATTTCTTGCATTGCAACATTCTTTCTTCTATTTTCTTTACAAGTTCATGTTTTGAAGGTGGGAGCAGCTCTGTGCACATTAGCATATTATGGGAGAAGGAAGAGTTCAGGATATTTGGAGAAACATTACAGAGGCCACAACTTCCTTTTTCCCTTTACGTCCATTCCCTTATTATTTTCCTTTATTTGGTGTTAAAGATCAAGATAGTAATTGCTTGGAGAGCATAGCCAGCAGCAAGGTCTGCCAAGGCATAATCTGAAGAGAACATGCAGGGAAATAAGGAGAAATCTGCTAGGCAAAGTTTCTGAAAGAGGAAATAGCTGCAGCAAAAGGTAAGCTTTTTGGAACAGACCTCAAGGTGTTTCAGGAATCGTCTGTGATTTTAACAGACCATGTTTCTGAGTAGGGTAAGCAACATCTAGCTAAGACCCCTTTTGATGCCTTTGCTCTTACTGTTCCAAAAAGTAACTTTTATGCGTAAAAATCAATACTTTGACATATTCTGTGATTACAATAGCAGGGTAAAATACTAAAAATGACAATACTAAATCCCCCAAGAGAGCATGAGAAACAATGACTTTAACAAATGGCATGATCCTTGGCAACATGTAAAAAATTACTCATTTTTTAAAGTTTTTTACTATATCAGAGAATTACTATTTTCTCTGGGCTTTATCTTTTTCAAGAATAGTAAAGGAGGTTATAATCAAACATAAGTGAACAACTACATTCAGCATTTAGAAGAGGTGAAAACAAGTACTGCCTCCATGATTCTGAAGGTGCAACCAGAAATACTACAGGAAGAATCTTCTGCAAACTCCTTACAGCAACTACCATGACATTTAGATTTTCATATTCCTTTACATTTACAAGAAAAAGTCTCGTAATAGATGGACAATTTCTTTTCTATATATATATCTATATATCTTGTCCAGGCATTTTGTTGCAAACAGATGAAGTTCATTGCATATAAAGACATGATGAAACTGAACCGTGTTCTGGGAGGTGGGATGCCATAAGAAAGCAGATATAATGCAACATGGAAGTCTGTCCAGAAGCAGTGTTGTGAAGATCCTGAGTATTTTTTTAAAATCCATTCAGAACAGATGGTGTGATAGGACCATGTCCTCTGTGCAAGAGAGATCAGAAGCTGGAAGAATGGGGTATTTTCACTTCATTGGATTTGGACCATCTGGCTGTGGTGGGAGATTTTGAACAGAGCAAATCCAAATCCTCTTATGTGGCATTTAGGTCAAACCTTATAAAATGAAGACCTTGTTGCCTTTGTAAGATTATGGCTCAGGCCTGTTACTTCAGCTTGAGAAGGACCATGAGAAAAGTCTGTGAGAAGAAAAAGTTTTTACCCATGAAAGTGCAGTATCAACAGAAGCAAGAAATTTAAACAATAAAAGGAGAAAAACAGCCACATAATCTGCCAGACCTGTTATTTTTCTGAATACTGAAATGCTTATGCTAGAGGTAACCAATAGTAGTATATTGTAGTTAAAAAATAACCGATGAATCTATTGTAGTAATTTAGCAGCCAATGGATACGTAACACAAATGATAACATACAAAAGTGTAGAAAAGGAGGCTGCTTTCTTGAATAAACACTTCTTGGCTCTTGTCCAAGGCACTGTCCATGTGTGTGTTGTGGCCGCCCCAAAAGCGACACTCACACATCCTTCAGGACTCAAAGCATCCTGACATCAAAGCAACCAGGTCCTCCCTGGTTTTTACAATGAATTCATGCAAAAGTTACAAGTTCATCTTTTCCTCATTTTGCCAGTTTATCCTGTCTGTGCGTATTCTGCCTTTTGTCCTTGCTCTTGAAGACCTGGGCAATGTGCATAACCATTAAATAACAATTTACTGGTCAGAATTTGCCTACATTTCTTAATGCTTTTACAAGCTTTCTTAACACAGTTTTTTCCATGGCAAAGCCCTTGGGACCATTGTCATCATCATTTTACAAGTGCTCCTACCAATCTCTGACATATATAGAGATTAAGTGGCCTGCTTAATGCTACCTGAATTCTCTTGCTAAGAGAAAGGAGTATAGGAGGTAGGGCTGAATTTCAGGGATGTCTCTCACTCGTCTTCCAGGATTTTGATCACAGTTTTCCTTTTCCTTATTGAAAATCAACCATGAGGAAAATAAATTAAAGCCATGGTCAGTGCTGAGGACTAATTCACTAATAATACAAAAACTGTAAAGTTATGAGGAGAGGAAGATGGTGCTGCACACAGAATATGGAAGAGCTGCAGTGTGGCTCTTGGGCTGGGTATGAGAGGTATGTCATCTAGTTTTAGAGCTGACATTCAGCAGTAGGTTGTAGACACCAGTCAGAGAAAGCAGCTCAACAAGCCCAGGTGCCTAGCACCATTTGGTATGCCCAGCGCCATTTGGGGTACCCTGGGATTTCTGAGATATCTGCGGAAGGCTTGACCTGCTCTGCAACATTGGCTTCAGCACAGCACCAACAGACTGAAAGAAGTCCCAGTTTTGTCAACTGAGCATAGCTGCAGTCCTGAAGCCACTGGAGAGGAGCAGCAGTCTTCCTTTCCTAGAAAAAAGCAGGCTTTCTAGGGAACAAGGAGGACCCTATGGTGATAGGAAGAGTGGCAAAAGACGAAGCAGACAAAGCCAAGTACAGGACACAGTGGATGAAAAGATGAAACCTGCAGTCCAGGAATTGGAACAGTGGTCACATGTTGGGACTAGAGCATCTCCTTCTTGTCTGCATCATGGGAGACTATGGACAGTCACCTTTGGGCCAAACCCATGAAAGGGCTTTTGGTATCCAAAAAGCATGCCCAGGGAGAGCTAAAATGCAGTGCCTCAAAATAGAATTCGCAGTAGTCAGCACATTAAGCTTTGGGGCAGGGTGCAAAGTCACCTAGCGGGAATCCCAAAGGGAAGGCAGTGTCCTCCTTCAGACCAGGCACCTAGAAGCCAGTATCCCCACCTGGCACCCATACAGAGGGATCCCTTTAGGGCAGAGGATGACAGCTGTTTCAGTCTTTTAGAGGAGCCTGGAGGGTAGAGTCCTTGCTGTTTTCCTAAAAGATGGGAGTAAATTCTCCCTTGTGTGGGAAGCAATGAGTCATAGTACCACCAAGAAACAGTGCAGATTCCTGGATTTCTCTCTTTCCAAGACAGTGCTTTAGGCATAGGACTGGAAGTAATCAGGGAAGGAAGACGGAATCCTTCATTTTGCCTGTCTTATAGAAACATGAGGTCTTTGGTGTTGCAATGCGAGAGAGTATCCAAGTCTCACCCTGTGGCCCGGCAATTTCAGGGTCCATGTGCAGGGGGATATCTGATATGGATACTCCAGCTCCAGCTGTGTACTCTCTATTAATATATGCCTGGAAAAAACTATACATTGGGTGAGACAGAAAGACTGAAAACAGGAATGCTACTGAGGAGAATCATGGCATTACCTTAGGGACCTCTACTCAAATTCAATATAGAAATGCTTGCTGCGCATAGGGTATGCACAAGCAGTCTCACAGAGCCTGAGCCTGAGCACAGGATCATAACCCAGCTCTCTGCAGTGGAGTGACTTCCTTACAAGCTTTACATTGCTTTGAAAATAGCAAGTGTGTTGCTTTAACATGGTGTTCTAAATCACTGAAAAGGCTGGAAAGAAATGACACCACCTAATAGGCTAATTACTGCATGCAAGAACAAAAAACCTTAGTCAGGTCCTTTTAAGTCCTTCTCTTGTCTGTTGCTGTACACAAATCTCCAGCCAAAGTGTGTTGCCATGCTTGGAGTATATTAATTCAGGTCAAAATTGAGATTAATGATCCTCTTCCAAGGAATTACACATTCTAGTGTAGCACTTGGTCTGAAGGCCAGTTTAACCATGTTGTAGTGTTCTGGGACCTCTGGAAAATTATCTCATGTATCACTGGATAGCAACCCAGAAGAATTTTGATTTTGGCTAGGATTATTAATACTTATTCTGAATGATGGATCAGCTACATTATACAGTTCCTATTTCTCATAAAACTTTTGCTCATAAATCAAGATGGATACAGCCTCTTAGGTACTTCATCTAATGAAATATAGATTAGTCTGGCGGTAGATTTTTGGAAGCCCATTTGATGAAAGTTAGTCCATGTTTCTTCTCATCAGCCCTTTTTGTTTAAAAAAAAAATAAAATCAAAAACAAATCAAAAAAAACAACACCAAAACTGAGTAAGATACATCCATTATATAAAGGGCACAGGGATATTTCTTAGAGTCAAAGTAGGAGTTTATTTTTTACATACAAGCAGGCAAGTACCTACCTCAGATTATAAATTCTTTCGAGGCGCAGAGAAATGTCCTAAACGTCCTACTTACTGAAATCCTACAAACACTTTAAGTACTATTGGTTCCCTAGAGTTTATCCAATACTGAGAGTAACCTTGTAATGCTGTCAGTAAATGCTGACACTGCAGAGCTTACATGTACTTTATGAAACCAGTGAGTTCTAATTAAAAATTAAAAGCATCCAGCTCAGCACACAGGGTGGCCATAAGAAAAGAGATGAATACAATTTTACTTTTGATCTGTGTAAGTCATTCAGCCCTCATTTTAAAGCACCTCTTTTTCATATGCACAGTATTGCTGCCTTCACCTTGGTGTAAATCAGGACCCCAAAGCAGGGGCAAGTGAGGTCTACCAGGAGTAGTTCTCACTTCAGGAAGGAAGCATACAGCCTAGCTTTCAGGTGACAAATGTGAAAAGCTCACAGGAACAGGGAGTTCTCTTGCCTGCCTTCCTGGAAGCTTGCTCTGAACAACTTCCCAGGAGCCATGAACTCCCCGCTCCCTGATACTTTTCATGCACAGATGAGATCAGAAGTGAGGCTCAAGCTAGCAAAATCAGTGATGTCTCAGCACGGTCAGCTGGGGTAGGCTATGACAATTATTGACGGCTTTCCACAGGTGCCCCCAGAGCTAAGAGCTGGTCAGGGTGCAGATGAAAATGCAGTGGTACAGAATGAGAGACTATGGAAAAGAGAGGATGGCAAGCACTGGGGAAGAAACTAATAGCAAAGGAGGAATGGATGTGTTGTGGAAGAAAGGAAGTACAGAGGCCCGTGGAGCAGTACAGCAAAGCCTAGGACAGACCAATGCCAGCCACTGCAAGTCCATTGTACAGCAGAGTCAGCAGAATGCCATTAACTTGCAAGAGCTGTTGTGTGTCCCGGGACAATGTTTGGGTTGGACTATGAAAGCCCTGCTCTCGCAGAGCAGCCCCTTAGTCTGCTGGTAGCTGTGAGGGCAGCTCGGGCACTGAAGAGCAGATCACCCACACAATAGAGCAACATGACTAAGAAGCTGATCACGGTGAGTGAAACCTGGAGAGGGCATATTAAAGAAGCAGATCCATTCTCTCTAAAGGACATAATAGAGAGATAATAGAGATGTCCTCAGAGGTCCAGTCAGACATGACAGAAGAGCACATTTCCAATTATCTGCTGATCTGAAAGGTGAGTAACAGGTGTCACTCACAATCAGGCTTATAGAAAAAATGCACTGCTCCTTTGAGCGTGACATTTTTGTCCAATTCAGGTAACAGAAGCATAACCACAGGGTTCATTCCTCCCAGGAAGCATACTCTTGAAATTTTTTAGGAGCAAAACATGTCTAAGTAAAGTAGCTTATACCACCCAGGCCCATGGAAATTTCTTTGCAATTAAATTTGAGAGTAAATAATACTGTGAGAATCCCCATATCTCTCTACTGCAATTTTCTACTCTAGTTCAAATTTGCTCCCCTAATCTCCATGGATCTTAAGGGATCTGTGCATACCACAGGACCACCAACCTCTTCTCTGGCTCTCAGAGATAATGACAAAATTATCTAAGGGACCCCCCTCCACTTTGAATATCCATAGTGAGCATCCAATTGTGCCCGCACAGCTTTTCAGTGCAATCACAGGCTCCTCTTGGAGAGGAATAGGCAATTTTTGATAGCTTTCTCTTCCTGGCTTTATCTTGCTTCATTGCCAGTCCCCTGGTCAACTGGAAAATAGTGTGTACTCAAGCTTTTAATATATGATTTTCCCCAGACTTGTCCTATGTTTCGTGTTTGAGTCCTAGATGTATGTGTTCCTGAAGACTCTCTTAGAAGGAAATTAAGTTCCAAGCTCATTTTATTGTCTTCTGCTCTCTTCCTCTTTCTGATTATAGTAAGAACTCTCCTGGGTATATGTTTTTAACTTAATCATTTGCTGTGCAGTGCTGTGGTTATTTACACACACAAAGCTGCAAAGAGTCAAATACAAACACAGCACAGGATCACCGGTAAACTTCTTATAAGAGACTCCAAATTTCAGGACTGAATGCAAATAGAAATGTTCACAGGAGCACAACTGCTACCAAGAAAAAAAACCCTCAGAATTAATGAACAAATTTTTCCTCCAAGAATTAAGTAAATGGCAAAAGGACTAAATGACGAGGTTGACATTTTAATAGTGAACCTTTCTTCTGAGTCACAGCTGTGGGCTGTGAATTGTGTAGAGCTTATGCTCAAAGGATGTTGATTTATATTTTTCAAATTGCTTAGCAATGTGTACTATTTAACACACTTAGTTCATGCACCCATAAGCTATTTCTTCCCCTTTCTTTTTTAAGATGTGATTTTTGTGATTTCCTTTCAATTTTTCTCTTTTTCTTATATAACAGATGTTCTTGAAAACCACCAGATTCTATTTTTTTAAAATACAAAAGAGGAAGACAAAAATTACAAAAATGGCAAAAATGACAAAAAATGAGGTTTCTCACTAAGATGGAGGGGACTTACTCTGTCATATCTATATATATTTTATTGCTTTTTTTGGACAGAAATGGACATACAGTGCACAGATAAGCTAGACTTTCCTTGTGCCCTTTCCACCACAGCAATTTGCACTCATCTGAGAGTGTTGGGGTCTTTTTAAGTTGTTTTCCAGCATCCATTAAATAGATTTGGATGCTACCTACGTAGCTAATATCTGGATCTCAATTATTGCCATTTGTTCTCCACAATGGCTTTTTATTGGGGCACCTGAAGTTGAGTATCTTTTCCAGATAGAAATTAATCACTCGGTTTTAAGTTTATTTTGTTTCAAACCTTGTGAGATCAGAGAGAAAAGTTTTTGTTAAAGTAAATTGGTGTGACTGAAAAACTGCTGTGTGTCCTTCATACTGGATCATCCTATTAAAAAAACTAAAGGGAAAGGGAAAATGCAGATGTTGTTAAGCCTATTTTTGATACACTGCTTTGGTCAGTTCTGTGTTTCTTTGCAGAGGTCTCAACCATAAACATCACAAACTACTATGTTCATGGACAATAAAAAGACAGCTGTTAAGTATTGCCAAACCTTTTTCACAGGTTGAGGAGAACATATGATGGGGAAACAGTCTTGGAAAATGCTTCACTAACAAGTCTCAGGAGCTAAATGCTAATTCACCTTGGAGAGTTATTCACACTGAAATTATTTGTAGTGTAGCCTGGATCTGAGTACATCTTGATTAAAATAGGCAGCTGACTCCATTAGAAATAATACAGGAACAGCACTGATGTGTTCATTTGTTATCTCTTGCCCAAAAGACACCCTGGAGGTCAAAATTTGCAGTAATCAATGTGTGTCTGAAAAACCCAATGCAATCAGCTGTAGTAGGTGATCAGAGACTGACACCAACCATCAGAAGAGAGAGGAGGACCACAAAGTAGCAAATATTGGCAGTAAGTTCTCAGAAACCTTCTCAATTACTATCATACTGACAAACAGATACAGTTAATAAGAGATCTTAATGCTTAAGAGAAAATGGTGAGTACACAGATAAATAACAGGAGAGAAAGGAGGACCCTGCTGATAAACATTTTTAAAATTAGGTCATTCTAACAAGACTTAATACAGCTGTTATACATCACCTTAACAGTGAAGCACATGAGCATGTCACCTGGTGAGCTACGAGGACCTAGGGCAGTTAAGGACAAGCCCAGTGCCCTGCATCTTATTACTAAGCATGATTTTAGCACTCCTTTCACATTTAAGCCATCTAAAGACTTCAAATAGGATAAATAAAGTAAGCCTAGAGATGCTATCCCCCACTGTCTTATAGAAAAGCAGAATTTGCATTTCCAAACCTTATGACATATTGACACATTGAAGCAATAAAGATTTCAGATATACTGAGAAACTGCTAGTTATTCCTTTAGTTCTTTCTCTTTTAGTTGCTTTAAGACCAAGTCTTGGTCCTTCACCATTCAAAAGTTACCTACTGTGTGCATAGCTGTCCACCTGAGATGCCCTCTGTCACCTAGAGAAATCTATCACATGTTCAGGATAGAAGGAATTAATGTCATGGTAGAGTTTTGCAGTGCCAACCAGACCTTGGGTTTTCTGGAGAGTGGGCGCAATAGATAACAAAGGTTCACTGCTATTTTCTAAGAAGTAGAATCTATGCCATTTGGCAGTGGGGGGTGGGGGGTGTTAGGAGGATTTCTTTACCACTCCCACAACTTATTCAGCCTGAGCATAGCACAGGATTTAGCCCTGTTTCACTTATTCAGCATTCAGGGAATATATTGGACTAAGAGTGTTTGCCCAGTGGTTTTCTGGCACGAATAATGAAGCTGCAGGACACCATATGCTTTTTCTAATTATCCATTATCCTCATTATTCAGCTACTGTCTGATTATCGATTCAAAAAAATCCAGCTCAGCACTGAGAATTAGATTCAACAAATTAAATTTTCAAGTTACTTTAGAATAACCTAAAAAGAAAAAAGAAATCTCACTAGCAAATTATGCATTTATTAAGATAAATTACTGAGATCCCTCAGAGACATGAAATTAAAAGTAATGTGAAAGTTAAAACACAAGGCTGGGAGATTTTTCCACCAATTTTTGCAATTTCTCCTGATGCCTCATGTCTACCTGGGACATTCCCTCCAAAAAACAGAACTTCTATTTAGGAAGAAAGAAAGAATTAAGGAGCTTTACTAGTAAACATGGAAATGTGCTCATCCCACTCTATTTGGCACTCGTCAGGCCTTACCTGAAGAAGTGTGTTCAGTTCTGATCCCCATAACTCAAGAAAGATGCCGACAGACTGGAGAAAGTCCAAAGGAAGGCCATGAAAATGATCAAAGGGCTGGACAACATGCCCTGTGAAGAAAGATGGAAGGAGCCATGTCTTCTCTCCCTCCGAAGAAGAGAATGCTCAGGAGGACCTCATCACAGTTCTCCAGTACTTACAGGGTGGCTAGAGAGAGGAGAGAGGAGGGAGGATCCCTCTTCACAAGGAGCCACAGGGAGAAGACAAGTGGCAACATGGCTAGGTTTCATCTTGGTATGATAAATACATTTCTTACAGTGATAACAACCAATCACTGGAACAACCTCCCCAGGGATGTGGTAGAGTTCTCATCAATGGAGGTTTTCAAGATCTAATAAGCGGTTGGACCAGAAAATCTTCCTAGGTCCCTTTCAACCCGGGGTGTTCTGTGATTCATAAAGAAACACATAATGAAAGATGCTAATTAATGCATGGATGCTTTCTTAAAATATTTTAAGGTGGGATGGCCATGACAGACAGATGATACAATCATGGGTTGCTCCTGGAGGTTTAGAGAGATGCACCTTTCACATACAGACAATCCCCCAGTCCAGCCTCAGCAAGGTCTCACGCTGACATTTTGCTGGTGCTGTAGAAGCACTCTGGCATCTCTTCCTTACTCCCATGCCAAGGTATTAATATTGTCCATTTTCAGGCCCTACAGGTATGACAATTCAGACCCCCTAAGAAAGAAGCTCACTGCTACCTGTCTCCAGGCAGCCCCTGTAAAAGAATCTCCCTCCTCTCCAGCAGAGTTTGCTCTCTGTCCCTGTCTCCACTTTAGGTCTCACGGGAGCCATACTGATAAAGTCAAACAACCACCATCAGCAGTCAGGAACTTTTTTCTCCCTCACACTGAGCATTCCTCTGCCACACTGCACAGTCTGGTTCAGTGTGTCTAATTATGACTGATGGATTGCTTTTCTACTAAAATGTGAAGTGAAAGAGCTGATGTGCTCCCCCGTAATAAACTGTGTGTTATGAAACACTCAAAGAAATGAGCATGCATCTTGGAAATAAATTATGAGAAAAAGTACAACTGACAAAGAAGTGCCACCATCGACGCAGAATACAGAGTGCTTTCTGTTTATGCAACACGCTTCATCTCCTACACATGAAAGGATTTAACAAAGAACCAACATGGGTGAGAGGTGCTGGAAGTGGGAGTAACATGGGTAAGAGGTGCTGGAAATGCACTAAAAGTAATTGCCAAACTATTCTTCTGGCCTCATTGCTGAACGATGTATGATGAGGTATACCCAAAATGAGGATGTGGCACGAAAACAATTTTTGGGACATACCAGGTTGCTCTCAAACAATTGCAGAAATTATGGCACTAGCAAGGCACTTCCTGACTCCAGTCAGGAAGGCTGTCCAGGATTACACAGCTGGGCAGCTGTATCCATGTTCTAGCTGTATTCACTGAGATGATAGAAATCCTCATCATCATGGATAACTAGGACTAATCTCTGAGCAGTCTGGAGGTGAATAATCTCTATATCATCCCCTCATCTCTGAGTTACAAAGAACATGCCAGATAAATTCTTCCAAATTTATGTTTATATCCCAGTTCTCCCAGCTGAATGATACCACTATCTTAAAATAACAAAGGAAAAATATTAGTGAAAATAAGGTGGGAAAATGCAAGCAACATTTAATTTAAGGTTTCTCATTATCCTCTCCCTATTACCTCACAAACTGTCAATCTCATTTATATTTTATAAAGTGAGATTTCTAGTTTTTTTATCTTTTTACAGGTATTTTGACATCCTTTCTGCAAAGTTTGTAGTAACATAGAATGAAGTGAGCCAAATATGACAATGAGGAGGTGGGGAATACTGGAAGGCAAGATATGAGTTAAAACCTAGGGAAGGAGCTTTTCCATGACCTCCCACTAATTTCTGATACCACTAGGCAATATTTAGTGAGGTTACTCACACAAGTTCGCAAATAAGCTGCACAGTATATATATATGCACAGTATCCCAGTGTATGCCATATCACACATTATCTGTGTGATAAGAAATAGAGGAGTCATGCCTCTGCCACTAGAACATCTTCCTTGTCCCTACTCAATATGGAGAAAAACCTGAGCTAAATATACCTGGATTCCTCATGAAATCTTCACAATTCTCTTAAACAGACACAAAACTTTTGCTCATCTTTCTGGGGTTGTACTAAGTTTTGATTTGATAGAGAAGGAAGTGCATTTTCTCAATATTTCATGCAATAAGAATTGGTCCAAATGTATTTTCCACAGCCAGAATAATAGAACACATTTGCCCCTCTAGGTTGTTTACCAACCTTAACTTTGCAGTTTGGTATCAGGTTGCCTCTTGAGAACTAGAAATTACATCTTCCAGTGTGTAGTTTCTACAGCATGCAGTTAAGAAAACATTCAGATGTTTAATTGATTTTTGTCACTTTTCAGCCATTTTGCTTCATTAGGCATTTCCTTTGATCTCCAACCTGTCGCTTATGGCTCCTGAAACAATATTATTTCTCTTGGAGAATTAGCCTAATCTGACAAGAACTATTTGCCTTTCAGGGAAATATTTTATGGGTTGAACACTTCAATGGTGTTGCTGAGAGACAGCTCATCAGAAGTGTTTGTCATTCTTTGCACTTTATTGACTTTTATGTTACAATTATATGGAGATCTGAGAATAAAAACATTTGCTGGAGAAGGCCATGACTTCCCACCTTGTAAAGTACATTTTGGTCACATCGTATTTCACACAATCAGTTTTTCTGCTTGGAATAATATTTTTTACATGAAGCCGGATTTTTTTGATCTGGGTTATTTTTTTTTTAAATTAATGGTATTTGCACTAGACAATGGAAATTTATCAAAACTTTGTCATTTCTTCCCACTGCTTTGAAAGGGGCTGACAATTTTTAGAGATTTTAAATTTTAATTTCTGCTACTGCAGTATAGCAGTGGACTGACAGCTGGCCCACCAGTTAATGCTTTGCAATGAACCATATGAGCATTCATAGTTACAGCCTAGAAACAGAACTTGTGGACATGAGATCTATCATAAAATATGCATAAAATGTAAGGATCCATCTCATTCAATCAGCTGTGAGACAAAATACGCTTTTCTGAAAGTGAGGCACTCTCACTCCATTTGCAAAACACGCAGACAGGTTGTGTCAGGGGACATGGATGCCTTGTGCTGTGGTAAACCAGTGTCAGACCTTGGCTCTGTTCTCCCTGGTTTTGTCCTGGAGCTGTGCTGAGACATTGCAGGTCTTTCCCAGCCAGCTTTGGTTTCCAGCATGAGCACAGGAGAAGCAGAGGAGGTGAGCAAAGAGTGGTGGAGCTTGGCTGGGTCAAATGTATGCACAGGGTGGGTGTGAGGCATCTCACATCTCAGAGGGACATGGGAACTGAAGGAGCAAGCATACCAGAATATGAACCTTTCTGGGCTGAAATTACCCAGGAACTGGTCCTAGTTCTCTAGAAATACCAAGCTGGCTGAGAGCCAAGGTAAGAAGTAAATGAAGGTTGGGGAAGCAATATACGAAGAGATTCAGCTACCCTGCCCAAAGCACCTTCCATCTTTTTTCTTTCACACTTCCCTGTGTTCCACTAATTCTCCACTAATCTGTTCTGGCCCTTGGAACACTCCTTACTAGCGTTTCACCTTCCTCCCAAACCACTGAACTTTGCAGCTGTCATCAGTGGGCTCTGCACTATCTCTTTCACCTACTGTCAGCAGCTCCAAGCCAGCCACAACCACATTGCTGTGGCACACAGAGACATGGTAGGAAATGGAGGTGGAGGAGAGAAGTCAAAACTTTTAACTGAAATTAACCACAGTTCTAAAAACATGCATTTGCAGTACTTCAAACTTTCACTCATGCACCCTGTTCAAACAAGGGCAGCAGCCCTTGAAGAGCAATTGCATTTAATTGGAAACTCATTTCCCATTGTCTGTCCCCTACATGACACTGAGTCACTGTGCATTACACACCGTGGAAATCCGTATTTTAAAATTAAGGAAAGAGCAGGCAAATAAACCAAAACATTTAACACTGTGAGTGGCATTGTCATGTACTAGAGGGAAAAGCGTTTCACAAACATTGCACTTAAGGTTGCATTGTCTCTGTGGTAGAACTCGGATGGAAGTACTATGTATGCAATTCTTAAATGGAATAGATATAAGCTTTGAATCTAAAAATAAGCCACAATAATTTGTCCTAAATATTGTAGAAAGCTTTTCAAGGATCATAGGCCAGCTTTCAAGACAAAAGAATAAAAAAAGACCACAGACATTGTCCTGACAAAAGAAGGTCTTTATATCTTTCCATAAAAACCAAACTTTCAACTCAGAGAGTTTGAGCTAATTTGGTGTTACCATTTTAACCCAAATGGAAGGTCAAAAGTCATCCATTTGGTGAGGTGCTCAAGCCCTTCCTGACTTTATATGTTGGTAAGAAAAGAAACCCATGGCAAAAGGCAAGGAAAAGAAGACATCTTCATCTCTGGGCAGTTGTATAGATGTATGTTCCACTTCTCAATCAAAAGGTAGCTCAAGTAATAACTGAAAGGAAAAAGCTTGCTTGGCTTCCTTTTAGATACTTTGGGTGTTTTGGTTTCTTCAGCATAGTTCCTCACCTGTGAAGCATAACCCTCACATGCACCCCTCATATACACTGCAGAACAGCCCCAGATGTCCTTCTGTATCTGTGTCTCTGAGCTGTAGGAGCTGACAGCTGTCTGCTGCCCTGGGTGAGGAAGAGGACTGATATCCTTCAGTTCATGGGTGCCGCACTTTTTCTGAGCTCTGTTACTCAGGAACTCCTTATTCTTTCCAGTACTAACACCTGCAGGCATTTTTTACAGAAGTGGGAAAAGCCAGTTTAACATCCACACTAACCTTGCCACATAAGTACAATTTAGTCAGTGGAGTTTGGTGAGCCAATGTATCATTCCAGATTGATCTAAAGGGTCCTGTAAGCTGTTCTGCGACCTTAGACCAGTTCCCCAAACTTAAGGATGCAGGAATGTTTGAGATGTCCTTGAGGATCCCACCTAGCTGCCACTTTCCAGAGTTCATTGATGCTAAGCCCTTCCAGCTTGGTGTGGAAAGCTACAGGAGCCCCAGCAGATCCCTCCAGATTTTTCTCATTCATTTTCCTTCAGACTGGCTCAAAAGTGTGAGTGAATCAATATGGGACTAAAATAAACAAAACAGCCCTTGAAGTTCCATATTAAGTCACATCTGTCCAAACATCATCTTCTCTATTAAGTCTGGGCAAAAGTGGGCAAAACTTTTCAGTCCTATCTGATGAGACAAGAAAGAAAGAAACAAAGGCAAAATAAAATCCTTCTTTCCTGACAGATTCAGTCCAGTGTTGTCATAAATCACCTGTATTACTAGATCCTGTTTTGACTGGCTGAGGCATAGAGGGGATGCTACATCAGCTGGCAGACCATGTCACCCCCATAGTATGAGGTTCCTATATCTTGTTGCTTAAAGTAAAAATACTTTTTTTTTTTCCCCCAAAAAGGAGGCTTAATTGAGGTAATAACACATTAAGACCAATGGCATATTGCACTTCAGCACCACTGATGAGCAAATCAATTTCTGTTCACTGAGAGTAGTGCTTTTGATTTCTTTGCTGAGGCTTCAATGGTCTGAAAAAAATGTGTTCAAAAATTCTCAGGATGATGGCTGTAGATGGCAATTGTATTAAAGAGAGCAATGAAAGTATTTAGAAAAGGGGTTTGGCTTGTTCGTGCAGAAAAGACAGCGTCTGTGGGGGCTGAGTGAGGTAATGAAGTGAAGTACCCCATAATTGGGACCACTGTAACCCTGACATGTTGTTCTTCCAGACAAAGCAGGTTGCTTTGACTCTGTCATCTCGATACACATAAATGCACGGAAATATATGTTTATTTTTCTTCAAAATCCCTGTAAATATACATTTATTTTTCTTTAAAATCCCTTCTGGAACAAGAAATGTCACTGCATTCATTTCCATTCCCCAAGTGCAGAAAAGAAGAGAGAACAAACAACATATGACAGATGTTATCCATACTGTATAAAGTGCTATTGGACGACATTCAGATACTAAGTGATAGTATCTAAAAATTCATAATAGAAAAGACTTCATAGTAGATCTCAGGTAAGACATGGCCTAACAAGAAACGTGGGTCAACGCTTCCTTTGCAGGAATGCCTGATGCCTCCAACTCAGGAGGGATGGAGGGTGGTGATACGCATCAAGGACTGCACAGGAGCATCCATGTTCCAGTAATTCACCACATACTGAGATGTTGTAGGACAAGGGAGAAGGAAAACCATAATACTGCATAGATTCCATTTTTTTTTTTAGTATCCTGCAATATTTTCAATGTTATTATCTTGATTTGCCTTTTGAATATTGCCTTCAGTGTAAAGAGAAATTAATTTAATGATAAATAAATGCTTGCAATTACATAAATCCTTCAAACTAGTATTGCTGAATTTGTTTAATCTGATTGCCACTCCCCACACAAAACCAATAGGGCTGATCCTCTTTCCATTGAAGTCAAAGACCTAAAACTGCTCCAGGAGGAAGAGGATTAGATTCTGAATTAGGATAAAGAACACTGTTCACTCAATTGCCTCAAACATTGCTTCCTCCACCATATCCAGTATCACTTAGAATAGCTGAATTTTTCTTGAGCAGTCTTTTATAACATTAATGGGTGCCATTGTGGTTAAAATTTAATGCTGGTAGATACAGAGCAGCAGGTTGGAAGCACTAGATTAATGTTCTTGTTGTGTTCTTGACTTTTTTTTTAATTAGAATTTCCTTTTTAACAAGGTGGTGCTTACAACTGAGTCAAGTGAGAATGGATGTACACAAAAGCACAGCCATAATTCTTTCCTGATAGCCTGGTTGTTTGGAATAGTCAATAAAATCACCTTTCTCAATAACTCCTGTGTTGCCTCAGAGCCATGGTCAATAGCTAGGAGCCATTCTCAAATGCTGAGTTGGCACTTTCGGTCCTGTCTTATATCTCATGAAATTGTATTTAATTTCCAAACTTTATCTTTCAATCCTGAAGGAAAGTATGGAATAATATGTAACTATTTAACCACTATGCTAAAAGCCAGGGCAGTGAAAGCAAAGAAATTTAAAACAATATAAGAAGCCAAATCAAGACTGAGGCTAAGGAGTTTCTATAAAAAGTCTTTTAAGATTTACAAGAGAAAAATGATGGATTATCTTTTTGTTTCAGATGAAGTCAGCAGATTTTTTCAGATCTCCTCTTTTGCCAGATGAATTAATATATCCTTAAGTAAAAGATTTTCACTGAATTTGGGCAATGTTTCTAAATACATCTCTGTCATTGCCAAAACTGTAATTTCTTCAGCTTCAGCATAGATATGTCTGTTATGAATTTTGCATACTCTGCCTCAGAATATCTAGCATCTATAATTTTCAAGAAATGTAATGACCCAAAAAAAGAAGAATAGAAGAGCCAAAACTGCAGTCATCTATTCTAGGAATTCTTCAAAACATCAAAGCGAGATGCTATTACTTATGGTACCTTACTCTTCGAATATGGTTTGTATATGCAAAACATTTTACTGGATGCCAGGACATTTTTCTAATACTGTGGTGGATAGAACTCTTGTGGAGCACAAAAAACAGTGTGCATCTATGCTAGCATTTGGGGACAGGTATACACTTTTAAGCGAATTTCATGCTGATCTCTATCACATTGCAATCCCCAGGGGTGTGAACTAGATCCCTTATGGCTGAGGAAAAGAAAACCCAAACAAGACCACTGTCTCGCCAATTTCAGTCATCTTTTGTAAATCCCCACTTAAGTGGGGAAATTAAGTAAATCCCCACTTAAATCCCCCATGTAAGTGCATGCCAAAAGAGAATTTTTGAGCCTAGAAGAGTAACAGGTAATCTTGCCACAAGGAATAAGAAATGCAGAACTTCTTCCCAGGTATCTTTCAATATTTATGCTGGCAGTCTTCAGACCCACCCATGTTTTTGTTCTGCTCATGGGACCACTTCATGAAGAGCAGGGCTTATTTAGGATCATATTTTGAGTGACAAATGGCTGAAGGTTGGGATAGCACTCAGAGAAGGCCATATATGTTGCACTGTCCATATGGTCTCCTCTGGGTGTCTGCTTTTCTCTGCTGTCGGAGATGTGATACTGAGCTAGGTGGGCCTAGGCTCTGACTCACCTTGACCACCGGTGTTGTAAGAGTTCTCAGTGAACTCTGAACAATACATCACATTGGGCTGGTGGTTCCACTCCTGGTACCATTGTCGCTGCCTCTATCACAAACCAGATGGTATTAAAATCTCTGATTCCCTCAAGCTCTCAATTTTTGCCATATCTCACAAAAAAAAAAAAAAAAAAGAAAAAAAAAAAGCGCCTTGAATCTGAGGCTATTTTTCCATTGTTGATTTTGGAAGTTTGTGGTCCAAATCACTCTGTATATTCTCTGTTTCATTTTGTTTTTAAAGGACCTAGAATATTCATGATGATAATTTTTCCCCCTTCTGTTGGAAGAAAGACAGCAAGCAAGCTAAGCCATCCACTATGTTTCTTTTTACATCCCAGGCATGTTTCTGAGCACTTTCACTACATTTGCCGTTTCAGCTGATCAATCTCAGCCTGCAGAAGTGACTGCTCACTCTATAAAACAAATGGATGAAAATGAGGCACAGCTAATGTGCTTTTTGTCAGAGGTGTTTGCCCACAGACATTTTCCCTGATACCAGGCAGTTCAATGAATCAAAAGATGCCTCTCAGAGGGAAAATAGCAATTTGCTCAATAAGTTTATTTCAATAGGTGTCTTTTAGAGAAGGTGGGTGAAGTAGCTTTGCTAGATCTATTTTACTGTAAACCTTCATGTTTCTTAAATGTGTATTTGATTATTTTGCCATTCCTATGATTTTAAGGCTAATGTTTGACTTCTGGCCAAAAAACCTGCCTATATTAGTTTTAAGGCATTGGATTTGTTGCCAGAAGAAGAGATAAGGAGTCGCTTCAAAGTAAAGAAAGTGTATTTCTATTTATATATTGTGGTGTTATTCACATACCTATGTGAGTGATCTTCAAGACAGTTCTTATTAATTGCCATGCTCCTTCAGAAATGCTCTTTTTCAAATATAAGAGATATTTCTAAACTTAAAAATATTTTGAATATATTATAAACATATTCTTTTTGACAATAGTGACTTTGCATTGGACAAATTTCCCCCAAACCTAGTGGAAAAGTTTAGTAGTCATAGTTAGTCCAGAAGAAGTTGAAAGATAAAATGTATTTGCACACATATTCGTCCAGATTTACAAGGAACAGATCTATTAATAATATAATTTGCACAAAGACAACTCTCAAGCAGAAGACAAAAATATGGCAAAAGAATTGTTCTCTGACAATTATTTCTTCTGCTGCTAATTATAGTGTGAGAAAATAGATTGAACTTGAACAAGAGCACACAAGGCTGAAAACTGGGGGAATTTCCCCAGGTTTTGTGCATGACAGTAATTGGTGATTGATGTATCCCAGTCCTTACCTCAACTCATGAGCCTTCTGTTTTCTCTCCCCCGTGCAGCTGAGGAGGGGGCTGACAGAGTGGTTTTGATGGGCACCCAGTGTCCAGCCAGGGCCAAACCACCATGGGGCCACAAAGCTGACCAGAGCACTGAAGCAGCTCTCCTATGAGGAGAGGCACAGAGAGTTTGGGTTGTTCAGCTTGGAGAATAGAAGCTTCTAGGGATACCTTATAACAAGTTTTTAGTACCTAAAGGGGGCGACAAAGAGAGTTGACAAGGAGCTTTCTAGAAGGGCATGTAGTGACAGGGCAAGGGAGAATGATTTTAAACTAAGAGGAGACATTTACATGGGATGTTAGGAAGAAGTTCTTTGCTCAGAGGATGGTGAGACCCTGGCACAGGGTGCTAGAGAAGTTTTGGATAACATATACCTGGCAGTGTTCAGGTTCAGGGGGATGACCTTGATGGGGCTTTGAACAACCTGGTCTAGTGGAAAGTGTCCCTGCTCATGGCAGAGGGTTAGAACTAGATTATCTTTAAGGTCCCTTCCATCATATTCTATGATTCTATGATATTTGCAGCTACCCCAACTTTGTCCCTTATTTTCTGCATAGCACTGCTCCAGCAGAACTCTTCTGTCAGGATTGTGCTTTGCAAAGTCTGACACAGGTTACGAGCAAAAGTTGAAAGAAAATAGCAGAAAACTTGGAATTTACAGACTTGCCTTGGTGTTGATTTACTGTCTTTGAAATACAGTCAAAAAGCTGTTACCATTTATTTTCTGTATGTCTGTGTTTTGAAATTCACAGATGGAGTCCTAATATTTGAGTTCCTAGAGGTTCTGGGGATTCCCAGTGTGTAGCAGATCTGCTCATGTCAAATCATTATCAGCACCATGCTGTGGACTGTGCTGGGAAGAATCTTCGGCAGTTTCTCAATATTATGAAACTAAGGAAAGATACCCTGCTGTTGAGCATCTTTCCACCATCTGCTGGCTGCTCTCTCTTTCCATGCCTACATCTTTCAGAGACCACTACATGCTCTGCTGGGATCACCACCAGGTCCTCCTCCATCCAAAGGTCAATATTCATAGTGACTCTTCCAGACTGCCTCTCCTACCACCACAGCTCACTCCAATGTTTTCAAAGTGCCCCTTCAAAATGGGATCTGTCGTATGGTCTTCTCCAACAGGATGTCAAGACCAAAGAGCATATCACAGTGAGTCACCACAAACTGATGACAGAAAAGCCTTGTGCTTTTCAGCTGCCTGAATCCAAAAGGCCCAAAGACAATTTCCCTTTGTGTTCTCTATGAAGCTCCTTGGGCAGTAGTATTTGGGTACAACTATCACATGGTTTCTTCTGGGTTATCACCTCCAGTCATGTCTCTAGGCATTAGCAATCACACCACACATCCCAGTTCACACAAAACATCTTTGAATGTCATATTCCAACATTCCCTAATGAGCTTTTGTGCTGCATGTTATCAACATGCTAAGCAAAAAGCTTGGATAGGCTTTTGTTAGTCCTTTGAAAGACTGCAAACCTCCTGTCTGCTAGTCTGGTCTCTGAAAGCTTTTCCAGAAGACTTGCAAGCTTCCTTTTAGTCCATTTCCATGGCTACAGATATTCTTTTGAATAGTCTACAGACCTGACTGGGCCAGGTATCCAAATATGGAACTTCTTCATCCTATTTACAATAAAATACATTAAAGGGTTCAGTACAGAAAATGTTTTGGCCACTGCATAGACCTAAAATGGATACAACAATTTACACCATTACCATGCTCTTTGGCAAAATACCAGCTAGCTTTTCGGAAAAAAAACCCAAAAAACTTCTTTGCTTCAGATGGCACGTAAAAATGTTTCTATAATGTGGGGATAAACCATTTGCACCCTTTAGATTAACACTTACTTTGGCTATGCTGCTTTGACTTCATGCTGTTCTTTCCATTCCATCATGTTGGTCAGAGTTGCTGACAGACGGATTGATGTGTTTGCTCACAAAAATTATCAGGGAGATTCTTCTGTGACTTCTTCTTGTGGAATGGGTGGAAGGTAGAAGCCAAACAGGGTATGCTGGAAAAA
This sequence comes from Vireo altiloquus, assembly GCA_013396875.1. Classification (NCBI taxonomy): domain Eukaryota; kingdom Metazoa; phylum Chordata; class Aves; order Passeriformes; family Vireonidae; genus Vireo; species Vireo altiloquus. The sequence continues at coordinate 32,136 of VZRF01000558.1, forward strand.
ACAGAAGTAAAGTTGTGGTGTACATTCTGGCCCACAGTTCTCTTCAGTAGGATGAAACTGCTTTGAACAAGTTCCTTTCCAGGTTTCAGCTGAACTTGAATTGCCCTGGTGAACACCATCAGAACTGGCAGCAGCCTGCAGCTCGCTCTGCTAAGCTGACTGAACTGCCTGGAAGGAGAAGACCAGAAGATTTTATTTAGCTGATCCTCCTCTTCCCTTCCCAAGTATCATCTGACGAAAGCAAGCAGATAATGATTCAAATTCCCTAAGCAGGGAGGGATACCATGGAGCTCAGGGCTATCTTCATTCATACCCGATACATGTGGGCAGCTACTGGGCAAGGGACTGATGATGAAGCCTGACAAAGGTGCATACCCCAGGCTCCATCTCTTGCTCTCAGTTTACGGTGTCTTACCACATATGGCTCATTGGCTGAGCAGAGGAAGAGCACATATAAAACCACGGACACCCAGATCCACCCCAGCTCATGCAGAGATCAAATCCAAATCACAAACACCAAAGATGATTTTGCTTTCCCAAAAAGAGGAAATATTATCAGATGTGGGGTAATCATTCCTCTCTTTTAAAAGCTCCCAAACTGCCTGGAACAACACAGGATAAACTCTGACACTTCTAATAGACCAGGGCATTAATAATAGGCAAGGACCAAGCAAACTGTCATCAGATTAAAGCACTGGAAGTCTTCCAGTGGATGCTTGATAAAGACCTTGCTGAAATACATATGACATAGATATACACTCCTACTCAACAAATGATGTCAAAGTAATAAATTAAAGATGCACTTCATATTCTCCACTGTCTGCCTAATAAGCTAAATCACTTTAAAGGTCTTTATTTGCAAGGCCAATGACTGGACTGATAGCTTTATCCTGTTTTTTCCCTTCCACTGGAAGCTACACCAGGCTTGAAAGTTCAGTCTTGGCAGAGAGAGGCCAGCCTAGGTTTGGTGGCTGCTGAAGAGCTGCTTCTGAACAACAAAAATCTCTACTAGGAAACTGTGTCACTTATTGAATAGATGAACTGCTCGCTGAACAAAAAGTCTTCAGACTTCCAGGTTTATTTCTGAAACCAGAAGACAAAGAGTTGCCCTGGTTTTGGCTGGGACAGGTTTCTTTTTTTCAACAGAAAGAGTGCATCACTAAAAGGTGAATTTTTCACCTTCATACTTTTCTATTACATTTCAAAACTCAGCTTTTTGCCTCAATCAGTAGATTCATAGTCAAAAAACTGGGGGGAAAGTGAACTTTTCCCATGTGCATTTCAGAATGCTTATAGTCTTCTACAAATACTTTTTTAACGTAAAAAGGATGCTACCAAAACTGATAACTTGTTATCTATATGCAACACAACAGCAAAAACAGTATTTATAATATTTACACATACTGTATATCCACAATACACTGCAAAACAATCCATAATTGTTACATTTATTGCCTCAATAGTAATAAGAAATAACTTGCACTGTCATTATTTTACCAATTGCAGGGGGGTTACTCCTAGATTTCACTGGCTTCTGCGTAATTTAAATTAAATGTAATTTAGCTATTATAGAAAGTAAAAAAGGTGCTGAGTACAATGTATATTTTTGTGAAGAAAATACCTGTCTTCTCCTTTAAGATATATTGCCCAGTTGTCCCTTGTGTAAACTGTATGAGGCAGAGACACAAATACAGAAATTATGGACTAGGACATATTTAGATGAATTGCTGTTTGGAAACCTCCTTCCATCTTAGATTCAGATGCTTTAGAAGTGAATACAATAGCTGTAAGATTCCAAAGGGGTGGGAGAATGATGGAAGTTGAATTCGTTTTAGCTTCATTATACAACCTTCAGACAGTTTCTGAAGAAAAACAAATCAATCATCAAGTTGGAAGAGTAGGAGAATTATTATTTCTTAAAAGTATAGAAAAGAGAATGGAGGCAAAATTGGAAGTTAAAGACATTCCAAATATATTTTGAAGGATATATTTCAAAGTTGCCTTAACAGATTTTTCAAAGATGAGGTAGAGAGAGCTGAAACACTGCAAACAGAAATGTAGGCATTTACAACCACACAAAGAAACATATGCTGAGTAAGAATTTGCTAAAGGTTATTGGAAATTACTAATATTTCAGCTGAGATGGGGGAAAATAGAAAAAGTCATTTACAAATTGCTTTCTCTGTTTTCCCTAGTGCCCAAATCATGACAGCTCAGGCAACAATATCAGTATCTGTTGCTCTGTAAATAAAAGAGCCTAAACAACAAAACTGAGAAAGTTTAGCTAGAAAAATTACACTAATTTGTGACTCAGTAGTAGACATTTCAAAGCATCAGTATGCAAACCAAAATAAAATGTTGCAATGTTCGCTAGCACCTGTTTGTTTCATCTAAATCTGTTCAATTCCTGCTAATGGCTGCAGCTTCAATCTTTCTGCTCAGCAACTCACTCCAGCAGGGCTCAAACACCATCATCAACTTTGAAGCTTGACAGGACAAATCTGTTTGTCACCTGCCCAGTAATTTTCATGTGGACTGGAGGTGTACACAGTTAGCAGGAGTGAGAAACTCCTGTCAGTTCCCATGGAGTTGTTTCTTCTTTCCTTTTCCTATCACCATACTGATGATACCTTCCTTATTTCCTTCGCCATTTTGTAGAAGCTTTGTTCTCAATGTTGTCATACTGTGAAAAATGTCAGATTTCTGTTTCTAGCGTGATGCAAAATATTTCAGAAGTTCAGAATGCTTTATCCTAAAAAAACCCTGGATGCTTAGAGATCCTCATAAAATCACTTTAGGACTTTGTGACAGTCCAGCTATTATTTTGCAGAGGTCCATACATGTGGATTTACAATGGGAGGAGAGTTAAAAGAAGCTTTCATGCTTTCATACTTCACAGCAGTTGACTTGTCCAGCCGTAGCACAGAACAGCAGGATCCAACACTTTTCAGTTGTTACAGTCTTGTAGTCTATGCCCACAGTCAGATGAATGCTGCTGTCATGCTTTAACCCCATCCAGCAACCAAGCCCCACACAGCCACCCACTCACTGCCCCACCTGCAGGATCAGGGAGAGAATCAGAACGGTAAGAGCTGGAAAACTCATGAGTTGGGATAAAGACAGTTTAATAGGGAAAGCAAAAGCTGCATGCACAAGCAAAGGAAAACAAAACAAGGAATTAGGTCGCCATGTCCCATGGGCAGGTAGGTGTTCAGCCATCTCCAGGAGAGCAGGGCCACATTGCCTGTAATGGTGGCTTGGGAAGACAAATGCCATCACTCCAAACATCCCCCCTCTTCCTTCTTCTTCCCCCCACTTAACATACTGAGCATGGTGCCGCATGGTCTGGAACATCCCTTTGGTCAGTTTGGGTCACCTGTCCTGGCTGTGTCTCCTCCCAACTTCCCATTTACCCCATCTCCTCCCCTGCATGCAGTACGAAAAGTAGAAAAGGCCTTGGCTCTGTGTAATCTCTGCTCAGCAATAACAGAATCATCTCTGTATTTTCAACCCTGTGTTCAGCACAAATCCAAAACACAGCCCCATACCAGCCACTTTGAAGAAAATTAACTCTACCCCAGCCAAAACCAGCACGGCTGCTTACACTCTGAGCTGTCTAGAAGCCACACATCTACTTTGAGCAGGCACAAAGAGACCAGTGGGACCTACTGAGAGTGTGCCTGCCAAACTGGTCTTAGCACCATGTGAATGCAGCAACATGGCTCATGGGCGTGTTGGCTAAGCAACACGTGCAGTCGAGGGACCACGCAAACATAACATAGCCTAAAAGCATTGCGGGCTCATCATGTTCAAGGCCGTCTTCTGTCCTGTTGCTAAAAGCTTGTAATTAGGTCACTGGCACTGAAAAACAATCAGCCAGTAATTACCAGCCTCGAGGAAGTCAGATTGATGAGCCGTTTCCTATGAAGTTGTGAGCTTGAGAAGCATGAGATTTTCAAAAGCTATAATGAATCTCTGGTTTTACTGCCAGGTTTTGTTATTCACCACATTATATGATCATAAGCCTCCTCCCAGTACATTTTTGCCGTTTCTTCTTCAAGTCTCAGACCCAAGAGAACACAGTTGGGCTGTAAGGCTGCAGTTTATTTTCTAGATTTAAAATTGAGAAGATTTGTGAGGCTGTGCCAAGTTGTTCTATCCTTTATACCAGCACTAGGGTTGATCAGTCCACTAGATTTCATTTGACTTCAGCTACAAAGTGTGAGATTCCACCACACAGCTTGATGAAAATTAGACTCTCTGAAGGGAGAGTCAACTTAAAATGGGTGCCACCAGGGAGACCAGCCTCCTTCAGTATCCCTCTGTAAGGAACATTAGCCTCAGTGGGATGGGTCTGGGCTTCTGTGTTTGCAAATGTGTTTAAAAAGAGGAGAGGCTCTTCTCAGCTCTCCCAAAATGACAGGCTTCACATGAAATCAAACCCTGAAGTAATTCCAGGAGTCCCGCATCAAAACATACGTATTAAAAACATTTTTATGTCACTTCACTAACATTAAGCTTAACCTCATGTCCCACTGAACTAGGTATTGCCGAGACGTCTACTTAACTCAAAAGTACACATCAGTACTCCCTTGAGTACTGTTTCTGCACACGTGGAAAAGTTTTCTTGGGCAGGACCTTTGAATTTAAAAAAAAAAAATCTTTCCTCTTATTGGAAGTGCAAGCAAGAACTGTAAGACTGTCTGACAGAACCTGCTGAAAAGATTGTATGGCTTCCTATGGGATCCCTGGATTTTCCATTCAGGAGAACCTGTGTTATGGTAAACTTGTGTGTCCTCACAATCTAAAGGCAATTCTGCACTAAAAAGGTTTGTCTGCAATCAAAGCATCAAGGAGTAAAGACAGTATAGTTGATTTTTAAGTTACTCCTTGGAAAATTATTTTTATCTGATGCTTTACTTGGCAATTTTGACAGTTGAAACAAAGAATTTACCAGAGTTCAGTTACAAATGTATTCTTTACCTGTTCTAAATATTGGAAATAGCATATAACTGTCATTGTTCAACAGAAACCCATACAATTTTGCATTAAAGCAAGAAGCAATCTTTTTTTTCAGTATGCCTTCCGGTCTTACTTTGTTTTGCTGTAGTCTCTGACCTCACTTGTATTCAATATTTCTGTAATACATATTCACACAGCAGCTTGTCCATCAAATTGATTTACGATACAGTAGAGTGTAAATAACCAGTGATAATTTTCTAAACTTAAAAGATATGCTGTCAAGGACCCAATTCAAAGTCTCCCTAATGACAAAGGGAGCATTTCTACTTTAACCACTGAACTTTACACTGATCTTAGTTTATTGGTCTGGAGAGAGACCCACGGCCAGTGTGAAAACATACAGGTCTAGCCCTGAAAGTTACTTTAAGACATCTTTAGACACAAAATTTACACAAACTTTTCCTTCAGGAAAATCCTGTTGATTGAAATGTGCAAAGCCAACATTCAGCTGCTCAGTCCTGGTCCTGTATAGCAGAAAAGAACACAAAAGTTTTCAGCAACAGATCATAGGATTGCAACTGTAGTACGGAAAGACCTGTACGATGACAAGGATCAAAGGGGATACCCACTGACTTACCTGGCTAATCTCCTCCTGCCCTCAAATGACATACGGGATAAGTTGGAGCAGGACGAGTTCATATTCTCTGTTCATAAATGACAGACAACATGACACATGTTAAGGAATTTTGTGGCTATTCACAGCCAACCTTAAAGAAAAGGAACTCACTCCTATTCACTTTTAGTTGCAGACTATGTTATTAGGACATCTCAGATTTGCAAACTTGCAATTATTCTGCCTCAAAATTGATTCCCTCTGCTGCCTGACAACAACATTCATGAGGCATCTCTGAACCAACGTATAAGACAGTTATACCCCAGGGTACTGAGCTGAGCTTTGGCTTGATCCCAAGGTTAATGAGCCCAATTTCTGGCATGATTTTGGGCAAGAGTTTGTCCTACTCTGTCCTAGGTTACAATGTAAGATGTAACCAATGTATATATTCTATTATAATCTTCACAAGCTGTTAAAGGAGATGGGGCAGTGTTCATTATCTCCTATCTCATATCATCCTTGATAACTCCCTCCAGGAGCTATCTCTGTTTAATGGGCCATCAAGGACCCAGTGCATGACTCACAGAATTACATCATCCCATTGTGAGATGCTCCGCCCAGGGAGGAGGAGCCAAGCATTCCCACCTGGATATGATCTGGCATTTGGAACAGCGCAAAGAGCCTTTACCTACTGGATTCCCAGAGGACAAGAGCTGCCACTGGACCTTCAGGTGAAGACCAGACCCTTTTCTACAGGATCACTGCTTTAACAGGACCACTTCATCTGGACTCCTACCACCACCCTACTAACAGGGTGTCAGGTTGTATCCTGACTCTGTCAGTGTTCTTGTACTATTGCATTTATTTTAATTTTCCTATTAAATCATAATTCTGACTTGCAATCTCCCACTGGCTTATTTTCAAACTAGAACATACTCCCAGGCAGCAGAGAAGACCACTGTATCAGGCTTCATGCAAGGAAGGACTGCAGCTTCAAGTAAGTTTTTGTCATCAAATACTAGCCTCAGGCTTTGATAACTTGGAAACCAACTCTCTGCCACTATTACCTCTGAATTATTACTTTTTAAACCTGATTATTAGGTATCTGGGGCATCCCCACATACTGCCAGAGGAAATTAAAATTGTTCTACATTTTCAAAAGGGAGAAGATCATGCAGTTCAGCACAGGATGTAAGAATATACCAGCCAAAGAATGTATTTCTCCAGCTAGCAACTGACAGTGCCAGTTTGCTGCCGATGGCAATTTTTATTCCATTCCTGTTTAGCTGGGGATATTAGCAAAGATTACTTCATGTCCCAGTTAAAATGTAGCATTTGCGTAGTTAAAACAATTGCTCTCGTAGAGACAGTGCCCGTTTAGAGACAGACAGACAAGAACAGTGCGCACTGATGTCTCTGTGCAGCCAAGCAGCAGGTGTATTGAGACATTATGTACCAAGGTCTTCACCTGCAGGCACCTTCTCCTGCTCAGTCCATCAGTCTGTGTGTGATAAGGTAGTTAATCCCCAAGAGGTGATGTTAATCCACAAAATCAGGGCTGTGTGATGCTCTGTAAGTCAATTTACTCAACACCTTCCTCATAGCTAAAAGTAACTAGGAAAACCTCTCTAACAGGCACTGTCCTGAACCATCTGTAATTCTGTGCAAAGACAATGATCCAACAAATTCCCAAAGTGACCTTTTCCAGTTCACATCCCTATGTCTTTTTTGCTGGTTAAGCTGGTTAGTTCCTACCCTACAACCCAGTTACAAAGAATAACGATCACCCCTCTAGTTGTATCAATTAGTTTAAACACTGGGAAAGGTTGTAATTTCTGCTCACTAATCTTCTTTTCTAGAAAAAGGACAATTCGTTCAGGGTTTTCTTATACAACCCAAAGTTTTGAGCATTCTCACTACTATTTTCTGTATGTCTCCTACGCATTCTCATTCTGCTTTACAGATTGGTACCAGTACTCCAGTTGAGGTCTCACCAGTGCAGTAAAGAGCTATACATTTATTTCCATGTGCTTTGCACATTATGCTTTTTGTAATGCATTTCCAGAAAGGATCCAGCTTGTGTTCCACTCCAACTCCCAAATGCTTTTTCACAGTACAGCTGCACTGGCAGATATTTCTCATTTGATAGCTGCCTTTTACTTGTTTCTTTCTTAACCACAGTTCTTTGCTCTTGCCTTAGTTGAACTCCCTCTTGTTGATTTTGGATCACTTCTCCAAAATATCTAGATTATTTTAAATTAAAATCTGGCCTGTCAAAGTACATTCAATTCTCATCAAATTTGTTTATTTTAAGAAGATTATAAGCATTTGTCAGATTCCATCTTCCAAGACATTAATGTCTATACTGAGTAAAACAGACAGACCTCCACAAGACTCCACTTAAAATGCACTGCTAATTTAAGATGGCATTATTCTTAACAGTTTTTGGAGCAATTTTAATGCAATTATTCACCCCACTCATCATTATTTCATGTACATCATTCCCTAACTTGCTTATAGAAGACAGTGCCAAAAGTCATGCTCAGGTCAAGATATATCACATCTTTTAATTCCCCTTAATCAGACAAATGTTTTAACATGACTTGTTCTTGACTAATATCTATTAGCTGGAACATATCACCAAATTAGTCTCTGTATGAGCCTTTAAACTGCTTTATTTAGATATGGTGCTTAGGGACATGGTTTAGTGGCAGACTTGGCAGTGCCAGCTTAATGAACCTCTTAGACCTTAGAAGTCTTTTCCAATTTAAGTGATTCTATGATTCACTAGATCCTCCCTTTTCTCCTGCTTAGTGACCTGTGCAATGTCCTTCCCCTGCTCTCCGGACCCCACCAAGGAACTGAGAGCATCAGCTTGCTCCATGTAACCTGCTCTGCTTGTCTCTTTCCATCTGCAGTGCAGACTTTTCTTGATGCCTTTCACAAACCTCACTGGCTGGAACACGGTTTGTGCAACAGCCTTTCTGTTCTTCCCTCTGTGTACTTTACCCAGGGCCAACAACTAACCAGGGAATAGAGATCAATATTTGGACAAGGAAATGTACATATCTGAGAACTTCAAATGGGCATTTGTGTAAGTACCTTCTTTTCTTCCACTCCTGTTGTTTTCCAGTAACTTTTCCTGGGTTCCATTCACATACAAAGGGTGTGCTGCTTTCAGCAGTTATCCGAACACAGCCTGCTGCAGATGAATCTGTGGTATGTAGCTGCCAAAACACAGCTAAAGCAGAAAAAAATTCCACAAATGTAGCTTTCTGTGTAAATTCATATGGGAACAAATGAACCTGCATAGGCTCATTTTTGAAATATTAACCTGTACTGCAAGCTAAGAAATTTTAGCAATAGAGCTGTGCCTTCTGCCTGGCCAGAATACATCTATAATAGCAAAGGAAGGACATTACTGACACAGGGTATAGAATTAGAGCTCAGTAATAGAACTAGAATTTTCAGGCCAAGACTATTATCTCTGCAGTTCCTTCTGTCAGTCTTAAAAACTGTAAAATCTAATCTTCTTTAAATCATTCATTATTATATGAAATGTAATCACCTGGACTGGTACCAGTCAAAAAATTTTCTACAAAGTTTTTTACATAGAAAAAAAAATATTTTGACAAAACAGAACCTCTTTGTAGGCACATACCACTTGCAGTGAAATTTTGTTTTGCAAAAAAGAGAAAAAGAAAGAAAGTCGGTCCTCTCAGGACATTCTGCCAATCAAGTTCTTTCAGTACTTTTCAAACCAGCAAGTTTGAATTTTCAGCTTGAAATTACATCTGGTTTTGCAATGTCATGGTATTAAAAAGCAAATGTTACTCAAAGCACTGAACTGAAACACACAAGAAAATTTCCAAGTATTTCTTAGCTATTTTTGTGGGAAACTGACAGATTTAGTTAAAAATAAATTTTAGCATTTTGCAAACTCCTGCAAAAAGGACAATCTGGTTCTCTTCTACTCTTCAGTGGGAATGCTTCAAATAGCATTTCAGTGAAAATATATTAAAAAGGCATTCATGAATTCTAAAGTTTCAGTGTCCTCAGCTGAACGGTAGCTTCTCAATTCTGACATGCCTATTGTGTCACTCTCTACCTGCAATTTTGTCAGTGACAACAAAAACTGACTTTGAGAGTTGGCCCTCAAAGGATCTTGGTTTTCAGCTGGGAATCTCAGGAAACACAATCAGTTTTTCTTCATTTGTGCTGAGTCAGACTCCATCTTCACACACCTAGGATAACTAATTTCTAAAGATATTTTCATTCTTAAATTAATTTTTTTTTCATTTAATTTTATGCTATTGTTAATATCCTTTGTTCTTTGAACTAGATTCCATCTTCAAACATCTTTTGTTTCTTTCAAATAGGACAGGGTTCTCTACCATCAATGAAGAGAAGAGCTCTGCAAAAAATTACACAAGGATGGATTTATACTGGATTTGTAACACACATAGAATAGAATAGACACACATAGAATAAACACACATAGAATATCCTATGTTTGCATGACACGAAGTCCAGATCTGTAGACAAGGGAAAATACTAATTTACTGTAATAAAGTAACAGTTAAATCTGTAATTTCACATTAGGAAATGGAATTAGAAAAGTGTCTAAACCAGAAAGCAGTTCTCTAGATTTCATTTAACGATTATGTATTTCTTCATCATTTCAGCTTCTGAAATAATTTACAACACAAGTAATGCAGGGCCTATTCTTCAATCCACCTCTTAGCCAAGTTCCTGTAGACACTTCCCAGGACAACATCTTTGGTTTTTTCTTGCTGCTAGGACCAGTATGAAGTTGAACACATGGATTTATTCTCTTTCACCTAGTCATAGTGGCCTTGACTAGGCTGTTTTGGCTGCTTTTTGCCCTTGTGGAACTTGTTTGTCTGCAAGCAGGCTTCAAGATGCCACATGCAAGCCTGTTAGAAACAAGACACTACATCAAATCCCCCTTTTCCTTGTTCTTGGGCCCTGCTCTTCCGTTCTAGAATTTTTATTTGCATTCCTGCATGACTTTTATTTCAAGATTTTATTTTCTTCCTATTTATAATATGCTTAAGAAATTATGGTATGTATAACTTGTTACATCCCCGACACGTCTCTCCCAGTGGTTCTACTACAGAGAGCCTATGCATGCCTTGTTAATTAAGGTATGGATCTGGCATATAAGAATGTTTTTATCAACAAATTTCCACTATAATTTTTTGGAATTCTGCTATGCCATCCACATGTCCGTATTCTTAAGATGGGCTTTTCCAGCAGCAGCTGTTATGACTGGGAGATGAACAAACTGTATATGAATACGTGAAAATACACATATTCTTGTTCTCTCATACCTGCATGCACAGCTGGACCCTCAGGCACTCAAATGACAACTTGCATCTGCAATTATCTGTCCTTCATATGAAGTTGGAAGACATACATAACTCATGAGGCTTGGACAACAGCAAAAAATACCTATGGGCACCTCATTTGCCCTGTGTTTGTTTGAGAAATTCTTACCAGGTTCATTCACCAACTAAATTTATTTACCAGTGCTTTGCAGTTCAAGCTAAATTTTCCAGAAGTATGCTATTAAATTTTTCCAACATAGACTTAATTCTTGTTTCTTTAAATAATTATATTTTAAAGAAAGAATGTTGGCTTTCATTTCCACAGAAAAGCTGAAATATAAAAAAAGAGAATAAAAAGCTGACTATCAGCTCTTTTTAAAGAGCAAAAACTAAAGCACAACTTTGATTTCCTGTTTCAAGTGGGTGGAATTAATTTTTCATGTGAAATGTTTTCCATTCAGACACTGGCAAAATATATTTAATGCTATTGTAATTACAAATTGGTTCATTTCCATACTGTTCCTATTGACACTCATTTATGCAACCTGCATAGGAAAAATAATAAATGCAGTTTTAAATAAGCTGCTACAGCTTAAGTCTGAATAAAAAATCAGACAGGTTACAAAAACAACGAGCTGTTAAAGATAAAATATGCCATTACTGCAAATAACATTTTAGCAAGAAAATATTTCACCATATTTATTTGATATTCTAATGACTGTTTAAACAACCTTTGCTGAGCACTGGGTTTTTTTATTTCTGTTCCAATTATGGTTCTGGCTGCTAAATGATGGTGAATCACCAGCACTGGGTTCAGAAGTTCAGACTTCTCCAGTCAAGTGCTTGCCCGAGCTGTTCATAGTACATCTGCTGTCAACAGCAGGGGCTCTACCAAAGCAAAGAGCAAGGCAGAATCATCCCTTCTGTAGAGTGGACAATCCTGGTGTTCCTGGACTAGATGATCCTTAAAGACCCTTTCCAATCCAAACCAGTCTACGATTCATGAAGAAAGCAGCCAGCACACAGGGTTCCCAGCATAAGGGCAAAGCCTTTCAAAGCTGACTGGAGTGATGAGTCTTTGTCCTCTTCCCTGGTTTTGATAACAAGCATCTTATACAATCTTGGAAGCATTGTCCGTTTTTTATGTAATTGACCTGGAGGTGCTTAAAACACTGTAAATTCTAGAAATCCTCAGCTGTAAGAAAGCATGAACAGACATTCATTTTGTCTCACTCTCTCTCTCTTGATTTTAATCACTGTTAATTAAAATCAGTCATTGAAGCCCTTCAGTGTTTATTTGCTTGTGTGAATGCCTCTATTCACCAGTAACGTGTTAATCTCCCTCTACCACTTCTCTCCCAAAATAAAGCAGAATTAAAAGTACCTATAAGATACTTCAGAAAGGAAGAAGCCTTTCTTCCCTCTGTAAGAGTTGTCTTTGTCAAATCAACTAACAATGCTGTTCCCCTCTTGAGTTTCCTGAGCCTTTTACAGGCTTCTTGGCAGAATAGGCAGGTGCAGGCATTCTCTTTTATTATAAAATGGGGTAACATTGCCAGAAAATGATAGCAGATTCCCCTAGTAGCTTATGGGATGACACAGTAGCATCGCAATGGAAGGTGAGGAAGGTTTTAGGGGCTTGTAAGATGGCTGCTTAGAAACATATTGAGATCTACACTGACAAATGCATCTAAAAAGTATCTTAAGAACTGGCAACAAAACTATACCCTCATAAGTATACTCCTCGCTTTACAATCCACCTTCAACACACTTTACCATTCATTTAAGTTCACACCACTGTGAATGTGCAAGGAGGTGAGAAATCACACATGCATTTCAAGCACATACCCCTGGGCCTCTGGCTGCTGATGGATGTGAGACTTCTGTAGATTTTTTTGCCATGTGTCTTGGGTGCTGAAGGGCACCTAAGGAAGCATTACGTACCCACGTCTGGGCACTTGTCTCACATGTAGATATTTTACCACGTGCAGCACCATGTCACAGGATTTGGTTATTTGAGCATTAAGTACGTGTTTACAGCTGCTGACTTCATCAATGTACCAGTGCCTTTCTAAAGGATTTAGATTTCAACATGTCTTGAAATGCCTGGGTGAACTGAGGCTCATGAGAACCACTTTATCAGAAAGTACCAACAGTAAGTTTCCTGAACTGTTTCAACAAAACCTGGCCATTACAAACCCCTCAGGCAAGTAAAGCATGAAGCAATAAGCTAACAATTCACTTTGGCGTGTCCATGCACACATTTCTTTCCACTCCTCCAGGTATGTCCAGAGCCCCAGGACTCCCTCAGGGGCAGTCTGCAGCTCACAAAACTCACTTCCAGGCTAGATTTAAATAACCAGCTAATTCCACAGGCAAGGGCCTGGCAGAGCTGCCTGCCCAGCGCACACAAACTGCTGAGCTCTTGCCCAGGGACATGGGCAGCCTTCCCCAGCTACAGTGCTGTGTCTGCCAGAGTCCAGGATTCCCATCTTATCCTGGGATAACAGAGGGCATCTGCCACCATTGGATTTGTTTGTGTGACACAAGGCATGGAGAAATGCCACCATTAGGTATGTTTTCTACTCAAAAAAAAGGTCTGTTCACTTCCATTAATGCTCTTGTTATTCCTTTGAAGATCATTTCCATTTACTAAATACCGTAACACTATTTTGCAATGCTGAGTGTTTGAAACCTTTGGCTTTGAGTTTACATGCTCATTTAGCACATCAAAGCACATGTTTTCAGCAACTGTAAAGCTGTAGAATTACCTTTACAAATGTTGCTCAGCTGTCTGAGTGCTGGCCCTGTTCCTTATTGCTTTGTTTTATTGCTGTGCTACTGACAGCAACACGACATCAAATATTGGCCATCCCATCATCAGTCAGTTCAGATGTATAGCAAAAATTAATCCTGTTCTGGGAACATTTAGCCAGTCTCTCGGATTTTTTTTCCTTATAGATAACCAAGAATCTGACATTTGATATGCTACATTTGTCTCATCTCCCAAAAATTTGAAAGTAGGGGTTTCTTCTTGTTCTGTGATTTTTGTGTAGTACATCTGTGCTACAAATGCACTTCAGAGATGCAAAAATTTATAAGTCAAGGGCTTTAAACTACAATAGATTTTTTTAAGGGAAGCAATGCTGGTAGCAGGGTTTGTTTCACCTATCTGGAATTTCCCAGGCAGAGAAAGGGACTTGATCAGAAATCCATAGACTCCCAGATACATGAGATGACTACCAGAATGCTCCATACCATCTTGTTGAGACCAAATATTAGATAACATTTTCAGCTTTGCAAAGAGCTGGCTGAATAGCACAATATCTGTCCCTGAGTGTGAAGAGGCACGTAGGTTTTCAAGGCCTAAGAAGGAAAACCAAAAGTTTAGACAGTTTATTGCCTCTTTCACTGTGTTAAAAATGTGTCTGTTTCAGGTTTACACACCTGAAGGCATTACTTATAGCACCAGGATGTGTTATTTACCCATTCTGAGAAATGCAAAATAAAGAATATATTTCTGCAAAAGAGGTTTTTGCTATTTTTGGAAGTGAATGTGTGAGGAAGATTGAGAAATTTAAAAATACAGTGTGCCCTTAAAGATAAAAATGAACTAGCTAGAAAAGAAGTGTAAAACCACAGCTCTAAAATAGATGGATAAGGGAGAAAATATCTTGCAGAAAAAGACCTTTGAAACTCTTTAGAGAATGTTAACTAAATTCTCTATGATCTAATCTGTAAATTCTGACGGTTTAACTATACTAACAGAGTTGGTCTCTTCCTTCTGTTACACTTACACTGTGATACCTGTAAAATTCTCGAGCACTGTGAAAGCTGATATGAGATAATCATTTCATTAATTAAGGATACAAGTGCTCCCTGCTGAGATAATAAAAGGGATTTGAAATATGCAATTTTGACTTCATTGTTAATAAAATCTTTTCACTAGATCTTGGCCAATATAAGGAATCACAGACTCCAATTAAACAAGATATTTGGATGTGTATGCCTAACTTGGAGATATGAATAGCCCTATTAGCTTCAAAGAAGCAATCTGATCAAGGAAAGTTATTAATTGGCCTAAAGTTAGACATATAATTATGTACCTTACTGGATGAGGGCCATGGCAGATCAGATGTGTCTCTAGGGTAATTTCACCTGCAGTAACACACTTAAGCATGGGTTAGCTCCAGACTAACCTATTCCCACATATTTTTGAAGCTCCCAGCTCTGAAACCACCCCTTCTATTTCAGCACATGAAAAAAAGCTGCCCCTCCAAGATTCAAGGAGCTCCAAGGTACTTCCGATTCAGATTCTGCATTTCTTGTGCCATCTTGGACATTATTTGGACTTCTAAAACTGCTATGTCACAAAGCAGGTGGCAGTGGTGGCCAGTGCTTGTAGGAGTAGTTGGTAGTTATCGAATCCCACTAGGGTGGAGAGTGTGGCCTGAGGAGGGGAGGCAAAGGGAAGAGGCCTTGTACAAACACACACCTTCTCTCCAGGCTTAGCTCGTTTAAGATGCAGCATCCACTCAAAATGCCTCTTGTGCAGATGGGGACAAAAATTATCAAATTCTGCCTCTGAAAATCCTGTAGTAAAGATCTAAACCTAGGCCAGTGTGGGAGGGGGAAAAACAAACTGAAACAAACCCAAACCCAGCCCACAGATTGTTTGGCATCAGTGGAAACAAGCCAATTTGTTGCCCCTCAGGGTCTGACCTCTACTCTCCAAGAATACAGGGAAGCAGGGCTAGCCAAGCACATGGCATAGATGCTTTGCCACAAGCAGCCTCTCTTTATTGGACTCCTATCTGAAATGGCGCCTTCATCTCTAACAAATTGCTTTATTTTTATGTAAATGCTTTTGCTTGTAAGACAGAAATATATGTAAATGCTAAAACTGAATCTAATTGTCTTTAAAAAATAGGTCATTTATCTCCATTTTATCTTCTAGTTAATGGCATAAGTCTCCAAATGTCACTTTCCTAACAGAAAACATCAGAAGCCGTTTTGCAGTGCTAATTAGCCCTAGAAGGCCTTACCCTTGATCCAGTACAATGACATACCATACAGGGCAACTCTTCTGTCAGTGTAGAAATTCAGAAAGGGTCTTGAAATATTATGGCATCCACAGATTATTGCAAAGTCATTTGCATGGCTCACTGAGGTTTCAGGAAACAGATCAAGCTCTCTGTTGTCATGTAATGTCTGTAAGGAGAAAAGCTGGCAGTGGTGGGAGAAGAGCAATGATACACAACAGTTGGAAATCAAAACCAAACTCTGACATTTAACCCTAGCAGCCCAAAGAGAAAGGAATATTTTCAGCACCCAAAAGTCACTGCCTTCCTATCCCTTGTGGCTTTAATGAGAAGGGAGAATTTGCCATCCTTTGCTAATGCTAAAGACAATCCTAGCTGTGCCATGTTTCAACAAACAAAGAAGACGAATGTCATTCCTTTGTCGTAACTGAGTGGTAAAAACCCCTTTTAACAAAAGGATGTTAAATAAACTTCCTTCAAAATAAAATAAATATTTTGTAGCATGAGCAAAGTATAGATAAATAACAGGATGTCACAATCCTGAAATGATTTTCAGTAAATCTACAGCATGACAAGAAACGAGGTCCCCAGATCTGCCTCCCCAACATATATTTTACTCCAAATGGCATTGATGCCACAAACAGGTAGTCTCTGGGATATTGGATGTGGAGTTTATCAACAGTCATGTGTCCTTCTTGTTCATTTTGTTTTTGATCCTTACAAGAGGTGAGATGCAGACAAGAGGCAAGCACGGAGAGATACCCAGAAAGCAGGGAGAGAAGAAAGAAAGAGGCAATTAGAAGGTTACAATGGGGAAAAGTATAGTGAAAACTGTGGAGAAAGAGAAACAAAGGGCAGAAATCTGAGTGGTATTTGAAAGAAAATATTCTTCTAATTGGATGTTGGAAAGAAGTCATAAGTAATCATAACAAGGGAGATTTTTAAATGTACATTGGCAGCTTGCATTGGCTGTCATATCCGTGATTCAGGGAGAGGAGAGGGAGGAGATCCACTGGCTGAGAGAAGACCATCCCTACACTCTAGGTGGGCATAGGAGCAGCCTATTGCTCCAAGAGAATTTGTTAATGCTGTGGATGGCTGCAGTAATGAAAAGCTTGGCTGACAGTAGGAAAAGGAGTGATGCTCTACACCCCCAGGACAGAGGAAGGTGGTAGTTACTAGAGCTAATTAGTCCTGGCTCTGATTTCAATTGTGTGTCATTATGCTGGCATAAACCCCAAAAATGAAATGCAAACAGGGGAGAAAAACATGAAGCAAGAATAACAGATGTAAGAAAATGGTTGTTGTATATGAAAACTAAGAAATGTAAGATTGAATTACCATTAATATAATTAACATACAGCCATAAACTAAAATAAATCCACTAATCTAAACCTGTAGCTTTAAATAGCAGGAGCAGTTAAGAGACATGAACAGTAAAGACAGTTTCCTAATGGAACTAACAGTGTAATTCACTTGAAGAGCTAATCACTTCACGTGAGATTATCTTCTCTGCTGGATCTAAAGTGCCAGTTTGCCCAGAATTCATCTTTCAAAGGGAATACACCTTATTCCTCCAAACTGAGAGGGAAAAGTAATAATTTGGTTAATCAGCTAATCAGCCAAGCAGAAAAGGTCTCTAGAGAGATATGAAAACCCAAGCAAGCAGTGGTCCAGGACAGACTAGGTACATGCAAGATTTATTCACTTAGTGCCCTGTCTAGGGACTGCTGCAATATGGTATCCCACTCTACTTGCTCACATGAAGACTTTCACAACTCTTTGGAATAAAATCTGACTTAAAAGTCAGAATTAGCTCTTTGCATGCATCTTGGACCAGGTTGGATGGGGCTTGAGCAACCTGTTCTAGTGGAAGATGTCCCTGCCTGTGGCAGGGCAATTGTAACTAAATGACCTTTAAGGACCCTTCCAACCTAAATCATTCTATTATTCTTTTTGTGATTTAAGCTGATGCCTGATTTTAAAGACACTGCAGTATATACCTGAAGTATTTGTGCTGCAGGTTTTAAGGAAAAGAAAGACAGAAAATATAATTTTCAGTAGTCCTACAACCATCTTTCTTAAAGAAATTTTGAAGTGAGAAAGAGTTTGGAGATACTAATGCTCCACCCAAAAGGCCTTCTCTTCACAATGGATAAATTTACAAAGGCACCAGGTGAGACTGAGTTCAGTCAGCCAATTCTGGCAAACCTGTAAAATGAGCTCTTTCATGTGATGCAATTTTTACTTCAATGCATAATTCTGAATTGATGCAAAATGGCCCTTCAAAATATCTCCTATTAGCAGAAATATTTTGGGGTTTTTTGTTGTGGTTTGAAATCTATATCTGTTTTATTTACGTCAGCTGTAGGGTTTGGGTTTTTTTGTTTGTTTGGGTTTTTTTTTTTTTTAATTTACAAACGAATCTGAGTGTTCCTGTTCTTTTGTTTATGCTAAGTGCCAGGACAAAAAAAAAAGCATGTTAAGGAAAACAGTTTTTTTTCTAGTTGTCCTATAAATAATCAGCTGAGTTTAGGTAGGCTGTTGTGAAGAGAATGCCTTAGTTCTGCACTGATCATTGCTACTTCATTCAGCAGCCAGAGAATGGTGGAAATCCAGTGTTTAAACTCATGAAAACCAAACAGACATGTGCAATGCAGTGTTTACACTCCAATCTTTCGTTTAGCTACTTACCAGGTGCTCTAGGAGCTACCTGGAGCATTCCTTAGTGGATAGAGTCTTGCTCTGAGAGTAGTGCCTTTCAAAGGGAGCTCTTTGGGGCTGGTGCAAAAGGTCCAGTGAGGATGGGTCTTCGTCTTATACTTTTTTAAACACAGGGAATACCTTTCAAATGGTACTTACCGATACCCTTGGGAAGCTTGGCCAATTGTGATGTGTCCCATGGGCACAGAGGGGGAGCCATGCACGGAGCACTGGACACCAGCAAAGCTGGGAAAGCTCCTCACAGGTCACTCCATCACTGAGACATTTTATTGATAGAAAATGAAGGATGAAATAAAGTCTTACAAAAGCAGGCACCTGTCTTGGTTTGAAAAGACAGGNGAGTCTTACAAAAGCAGGCACCTTACTTTGAAACCAGCCAGCCCAGGTTCAAACAGCAGCTCAGTCTCTGGGAGCAGGGTGCTTGTGACAGCCAGTATCCCCATATGGTTTCTCCAAGTCCTCACAAGTCCCCTGTGCCACTCACATCACTAGGATGTGAGCTGGCTAGTTTAAGGCTGCAAATAGTTACCTGAAGCAGACACAGTCACAAGTTTTGTTCATGCAGTCTCAGAGAGAAAGGGCAATTCTGAGGTAAAGAATTTTATCTATTTTATCATTTTCCTAATGTAGCCAGATTTATGCTTACTTTGGACTGTGTACTGAGATGTGGAGCTATTCAGAAACTCCCTTCCAAAAGACGTGCAGGCAAGCTTGCTAACTGCTTTTTTATCAACCAGGTAGTTCTTAGGAGTAAGAAATTACCCACAGGGATGTCAGACTGAGACAGAAGTAGTCAGAAAACAAAAATAGAGGCTCTTATGATATATTGTACATTTTTGTCCACTGCCCCTCGTAGAATATGTACTTCAGCTTTGTAACCTTCCTTTTCAGGCTGTTCATGGTTTGCCTCTGTTTTGTTGTTGCTCTATAGTTTAAAAGTTCCTGCCAAGAGGAAAGATCTCTATGAAACACACTAAGGTACAAGCACTAGGGAATGTTTGGATAGATGAGAGCCAGTAGTTAAAGGCCATCTCATGTATGAATAGAGGACCAGGGCCCAAAAGTATGATGTTCTTGATGTTATAAATAAAGCCTCCAGCAGAAAAGAAACAGAGTCCAAGGTCTTAAGCCACAGCTTACCAGCTTAATCACAACAGTGTCTTCTCTCTCACTGACAAATCCATCCTTTGAAACAGAGAAAAAGCGATGTTGTTACCATGGCAGATCCTGGGGCTTTATCCTCAGATCCCTTCCCAAAATGACTGCTGACGCTGAAAGATCAAGTCTAAAGAGTTACGAAGAAGCCTAGGCAGTTGATCAAATATTCAAAGCATCCACTGAGAGCCAAAGTTATGTGTTTTTCTCTGTTTAAATCTCCCATTTCAAGATATTTTCAGGTGTAGGTTAAATAATATTAACCAAATATAACCTAAACAGCACGAAGTGAGCAGGTGCAAACCGTCTGCTGAAGTTACATGCTCAGAGCAAGCTGCCCTCACTCCCCTTAGTATGAAAAAAAGGAAGAGGCACCTGATCCAAGAAGGCCAAAGGCACCCTGGCCTGTATCAGCAATAATGTCGCAGCAGGACCCTGGCAGTGATTGTCCCCTGTGCAATCGGCACTGGTGAGGCCACACCTCAGATCCTGAGTTCTGAGCCCCTCACTACAAGGACATTGAGGTGCTGGAACATGTCCAGAGAAGGGCAACTGGGGAGAAGAGCTGGGGAAGGGTCTGGAGCACAAGTCCTATGAGGAGCGGCTGAGGGAGCTGTGTTTAGGGATGTGTCAGGGGTGTTTAGCCTAGAGAAAAGGAGGCTCAGGGGAGACCTTACCACTCTCTGTAACTTCCTGAAAGGATGGTGGAGCCAAGTGGAGGTTAGTCTCCCAAGTAACAAGCAGCAGGACAAAAGGAAATGGTCAGAGGAAGTTTAGATTGGATATTAGGAAAATTTCTTCAGGGAAGGATGGTCAGGAATTGGAGCAGGCTGACCAGGGAAGTGGTTGAGTCACCACTCTTGGAGGTATTTTAAAAGACATGTAGACATGGCACTTATGGACCTGGATTAGTTGTGGGCTTGGCCACTAATGTTGGGTTAATGATTAGACATGATGATCTTGGATGTCTTTTCCCACCTAAATGATTTTATGATTGTATAACTATCCCAAGTAGCAGTCCTTCTCCCGTGTTTCATAAGGATCACATTATACTACTCCAAGCTTAGCTCATCCTTCAACAGGTATCAATACTGCTCCAAAAACCATAAAATCACAGAATCATGGGATTATTTGGGCTGGAGGGACCTTGAGGATAATCCATTTCCAAGCCCCCTCACACTGTGGACAGGGACATCTTCACTAGACCACATTGCTCAGAGCTCCATCCAACCTGTCCTTAAACACTTCCAGGGATGGGGAATCCACAGCTTCTCTGGGCAACCTGTTCCAGTGCCAATGTGGGGCTACAGTCACCAAAGCAAGGTCTCTAGCCCTGAAGTACTGTAATTATGTATTTTATTGTGCAGTAATAAAAGAGGGACATAGAACAGGGCAATGCACAGTGCCTGTTGCTTTGAAAGCAGCAGTAGCTGATTTTGGGTTTTTACCATCTTATGTTTCTATCCATTTTCTGTCATTCTGAGGTGACATTCCCAGGTTTTAAGTCACCTGAGCCACGTACATGAAGGCAAAGGTCATATGTGCTGGCAACTCAGGTACTGTTGATCCCCACAGCTGAAGGATGCTGCCCACGTGTGCCAACCAGCACAGCAGTAGCTTAGCAACATTGCTTGCACCAAGGTGTGGACGTACAAAGTCCTGCTTGTTTTTAACAAAGGGGAATAGCAGATAGAAATAGTCATGATATAGTTAACATCTGTCATTCCCCACCATTGATATCAGTGCTTTCAACCAAGAAATTATGGGAAGCGATTAAAACTCACAATTAAATAGGGAAAACAAGAACGGCTCAGCTGGGTCAAAAGAAATCTGTAAAGCATGCAGACACTGCCTACAGTAATGTAATTATAATTAATGCATAAAAAGCTGATATAGACAAGGAGGCCCTTTATTGAAGCTATGGCACTTCACAGATCTTGCATTCCCAGCTCAAAAGCTCTCCCTAGTACCTGGCAGAATTTGACCATGGAATGTTGTTTATCTTGCAAGCCACTCAAAACAACATACGTTGTCAAAAAGCAGGCTGGGGAAATTTCAGAGGTAGAAAATTGCTTTACTGCATTAGCAGTCCCCTGAAAACTTTCCTTATTTAAGTAATTAGACACTTAAAGAACATAAAGCCCTTGAGGTGTGCAAATTTCAGATGCAGTTGACATTGTTTTGGTAGACAATAGGACTTGACTAGTAGCTGCCACACACAGACCCACTACAGAGCATGAACAACATTCACAATAACAAAATCTAAGAAAGAAAAACTCTTGGCTTTAGTGGTGTTTTAAAATTCAAGAAAAAAAATTGATTGGGAAACATTTTTCAGCAGACACATCCTGTGAGTTTAAACTGGAGTCATAATATGTAATAGTAATGTTGAGTGGTGCTTGGCATGTTATAGGGCAGTGAATGCTGTTGGTGTAGCTATAACTAGAGACATGACCTACTTTGGAAATGTTTTCACCTGGAAATTTTCTCTCTGGAATTGCAACCAAAGGGCAGATCAAAAATAACAATCAGCAGCCCTGTCAGCTTTCTTGTTTACCTTGGATAAAGTCACAGTGTCTCCTAGGTACTAAGTACAGCAATTGGTCCTGGAATTGGCCAAATTCTTGACAACATCACTTAAAATATTCAAATGTTTACTGCAATTTTCACTTGCTAGTAGCTAGTGTGTAATTATATCCCTCAGTTCAGTGAAGTGAGAGATAGTCATTCCAAGAAGACATTAAAATTATTCACCTGCTGCATGTAAAACCGCTGTGTTACCCAAAGTGAAGCAGCAGCTGTGAATTGATACAAATTGTTCAGAAAATGACTGGGTTCTTGCTAAAATTTAGCTCCAATACTTGTCAGCAACGCAAAAGGCAAGTGCATTTACAACTCACACACCACTCCAACTGTTTGCTTCTTCCTTTAACATCCTTTGTTCTTTTATGCCTTTTTGTGTTCCTGTCATCAGGTTTCAGCAATAATTAAAACCAAGGAAAGCAAGGGCATAGAAAATTTCCTGCTTTAATTGTATTCCTGAAGCTTATAAAAGTACTGCATTTATTCTTTAGAAGGTATAATAAACCCATAGTAATTGCTTTACTGTATCATTTAACTCTCCTAATTATTGCAATAAAAGAAATAATCCTTTTCTTTCCTAGAAAATAATTAAGTAAACTGAAAATGCCAGGAATGACTTGGTATTTAGACCTACACTGATGAATCAGCCACAGTTAGAGTTTTGAGGTTCAGGTGTGCTCCTGTTGGGAGATGTGGACCTCTCCAAACTCCATTTTGGAAACACAACTTATAATAATGTAAATATATTGACATATGCTAGCTATGAATACAAAGAGATTTCCAAATTTATGTATATATATTAGAGGATCTAGAAGGATCTCTTAGCTTCTCATTGAAGCTGCTAGAGACTTCAATTCAGGAAAGCACTTGAGCTCATATGCTGAAGTTTTGATTCAGCCATATACCTAACTAGGAGCTCAATTCAGTACTGCATCTCCAAAGGCTGGCAACTAGTTTACTTGGACAAGGAGCATGGAAGTGTCTGCTGGATGTGCATTTAAGAAATAGATCTCGTACACCAAAAGGCATAGAAAATACTGATGCATGGTTTTCTAAGTGTGATTTTAAAGTATCTTTTAAAAAGAGGATATACCTTTAGAAGTTAATTGTATCTATAAAATACAGAAATAGAAGAAGAGATTTATCTTTTTCAATGGGAGGAGGAGACACTGCATTCTATTGTAGCTAGAAGTATTATCCTATAAAAACAATTATTAAAGTCTTGCTGGATGTTAAGAAGTAGTAAATGCATTAAACATCCAGAGCATTAAAAAGAAAAGTAAAAATCAATAAAGTTCAAAATTAAAAGCCTGGAAATTTGGATTCTATTTGTCCAGATCACATCTTTTTCAGTGCTTTTTTGCAAGCTGCAATTTTTGCAGCAACTAATTAGAATTGCTCCTCTCACATCAGCTGTGATCTGAGCTCATGACTCCCCACATTGGGCTCTATACTGCAGTAAAAGAAACCCCAGCTTCCTCCACATACAGATGAGTTTGTCCAAGTTAACCCACTTGATTACCATAGAGTGCTTGTAATCATACTTAACTGCTTTCTATATCAAATTATATCACATTTATAAAGCTATATATCATTATGGCGCTTTGTCTGCTAACAGGGCTGGGTAAATCACATTTCTCCTTAAAGTGGGTGCTTACCTTAAAACAAACTTTGAAGAAGGAGACTGTCATAGAAGAAAACTATCAGGGATTTTATGAAACATATCCTGTCTGCACACAAAGAATAAAAGTGGTTATATTAATACTGTTGCTTTTCCCCCTCTGCAAGATTACTAAAGACTTCTGCTGAACACTTGTATAGGAGAGGGGAGGAGGCAGCTCTATTCACATATGATTGAAATGTTGGCATTACAGAGATGGGCTTCTTAATACCTACCCTCCCTCCTGGCTCTTTTCCATTGTTTTCTTTCTGCCTACAAAGAAACAAGTCACCTTTACTCTCTTTCAGGCTGTTTATCTGATTTATCCTGATCTTCCCACTATTCAAGTCCAGGCTGCCTCCAGTCCTCTAGGTAAGGCAAGGCCAGGTGCTTTTCCAGGCATAGGATGATAAATTCAAATGAAGAAAGAGGCCATTACAACTATTGCTTTCTAAAGTGCTTTCTCCTCCTTTTTCCCTTTGAAAATTTATGAACACAACATCCACTAAGAATTACATTCACTGCTAGCTAACCGAAACCTGCAATGTGTTATTTTTAATGTAACTGGATTTTTTTTTCTAATCTAGCTTTGAAGCTAGCCCTCCTTTTGAGCAGGAGAAGGGACTTGATCCCTCCCAAAATCCCTTCCAACCTGAATTATTTTGCAGTTCTATTTGTTAGAACTCTGCCATTAGAAGCATCAGGAAGTGTCATGGTTTAACCCAGCAGGCAGATAAGCACCACACGGCTGCTCACTCACTCACTCTCCACCTCGTGGGGGGTGGCAAGAACTGGGGAGAAAAAAAGTTTAATTTATGGGTGGAGAAAAAGATAGTTTAATAATACAGAGAAGGAAGGGCAAATACTAAAAATAATTATAAAATAAATAGAGTGTACAAAACAAGTTATGCACACTGCAATTGCTCACCAACTGCTGACTGACACCCAGCCAGTTCCTGAGCAGGGGCCTCAGGCCAGCTTTACTCCAGTCTCTATACCGGGCATGAGGCAGAGCTCATGGATGCAGCACTGCAGGTGGGGTCTCACCAGAGCACAGCAGAGGGGCAGAATCACCTCCCTCGACCTGCTGGCCACACTGCCTTTGACACAGCCCAGGAGGCAGCTGGCTCTCCGGGCTGCAAAGGCACATTGCTGGCTCACATCCGGCTTTTCATCCACGAGAATATAAGAGAAAGCAAATTGTAGCGGGATAATTAGGTGAAGGTTCATTTCTAGTTTGATCATTATAGCAAAGCATGTATTTTGGAGCACAAGAAAACAGTTCAACAGCACTTAAACTAGAACAATTGCTCAGTAATGCGATAAGGATGGATGAACAGTGAGGCGTTGTACATTCGTCCTGCCTATGGACTGACCATGTCAGAGCTTTGGGTTAGTGCTGCTCTTGCTGAAGCCAGTGACAGGACTGAACCTGTATTTCAGATATGCTTTTTTGTTGGGTCAATTACATGAAAAGAGGTGCTCATTCTAAGCAGGTCTGCATTAAGAAGAGCTGGGAAAAAGACAACATTGAACAGCTGCACCAACTTGCAAGTATTGTGCTAAACCTATGTCAAGAAGGATAACATGAAATGTCCAAAGTGGGACTGTTATGAAATCTTTTCCAACCCAGTTAGCCTCCGGTTGAAATCCTTTTTGTTATAGCACAATTATATTTCATCCATGGTGCTTTCCTTTTATGCTCTTTGGTCTTCATGAAAAATTAGGGACCAAGCTCAGACATAAACTTTCTGAAGAGGCAAAGTACTTTCCTCTCAAATTGTTCACAATAAAATAACAATACAGATGTCACAGCATTTAATGAGATAGGAAACAAGAAGATCTGTGTCTCTTATGTCTGGTGTCAGTCCTTTTTAATAACTCTTGGCTGGCCTTCATGGGTTATGGTAGAAAGAACCATCCTGCCAGCTGGTGCTTTGCACTCCATTCACAGGCCCAGGCTCTTGTGTTAAACTATTACTGTTCCCTCATCTTTGTTTTCCCTGTCTCTCCACATTTACCCCTACTCTAAATCTTCAGACAGCGCAATGCCCAGCAGGCTTTGGCTCAGCTTCCATAAGGCAAAGAGGGAGGTGTTTTGTAATGTATGCAGGCAGCACTGTGAGAAATGTGACACAGCTCATGTGTCCCCTGCTCCCAGACATCATCTGTCATTCAGCTGCAGAACACACCTGCAGTTGCTGGGAGGCAGAGAGCTGGTGGTCTGTTCGTGTTAGGAAGAGCATGCACCCGATGGTTCCTGCAGTGAGCTCTTTCTCAACTTGGAAAATTTCCCTCTTCCATGGACCCTTGAAAGAGCGGACTGGCAGTTTTTGAAGTCTTTTGTACATACTGTTTCTTTCCTAACATGCCAGAGTTCTTTTAAACCCACACTTGAAACCTTAAATGAAAAGTGCTGTTGTGTGTGAAACCCCCAATATGAGGAAGGGAAAGTTCATCAGACCCTCTCCCCTCCTTGCCTCACTTATGCCCTTGGGTGTAAATGTTGGCAGAGGAGCCCAGGATTTCAAAAGCAAGAAATTTCAAATACAATTCTGCCGCTTTTTTTGTCATGCAACTCTGCAAAAATATCAGATGGGAAGCAAGCCAGTAAATTGCTTTCCTGTTGTAGGTACAAGGAAGAGGGGAGAGCAGATTGACAGTAACCACCACCATTTGTGTCACCAAAAAACCTCTGCATGAGATGCAGCCTTCACACCTGCTCCTACCCTGGAAGTTCAGAATTTCTCCTGATTAGGAAGTTCACAATTATTTTGTGATGCAAAAACACATCAGTGCATTGATACAGATTGATCACAATTAATGACTCCAGCGTGTGCTGCTTTTGGCTGGGGTAGAGTTAATTTTCTTACTAGTAACTGATATGGGGCTGTGTTTTGGATTTGTGACCATAAGAGTGTTGATAGCACATGGATGTTTGCTAAAGCTGAGCAGTGCTGATGCAGGGTCAGGGCCCTTTCTGCCTCTCACCCCACCAGAGAGAGGGCTGGGGGTGCACAAGGAGCTGGGAGGGGACACGGCTGGGACAGTTGACCCCAACCAGCCAAAGAGATATCATATTCAGCATATAAAGCTGAGTATGGAAGGAGAGAGGGGGAGGATGTTTGGATTTATGACATTTCATTTTCCCAAGTCACTGTTACACATGATGGAGCTGTGCTTTCCTAGAAATGGCTGAACACCTGCCTGCCCATGGAAAGTGCTGAATAAATTCCCTGTTTTGCTTTGCTTGTGCTTGTGGATTTTGCTTTACCTGTCAAACTGTCTTTATTTCAACCCACAGGTTTCTAGGCTTTTACTCTTGCGATTCTCTCCCCCAGTCCACAGGGGAGGTGTGAGGGAGTGGCAGTGTGGTGCTCAGCTGCCAGCCAGGGTGAAATCATGACACAGGATAACCAAAAGCTTTCCCTCATTCTTCAGGGCATCACCTCCAGCAGCACCCAGAGGCTCTGCACTTCTGCAGTGCTAAGAGGCAAAGGTTGTCCAAAGCCAGGGAGCTCTCATCGTACCTTGGAGAGGCCCATAGGGCTATGAGGGGTTTTAAAGTACAGCATATGTTATGTTCTGTTTACTCAAAACGAAATTATCCTCTCCTGTAAAGATATAAACTTTTGAAAAAAAAAGAAAAGCAACCTGTTGTAGTCTAAAAACTTTTCCCACACACATATTTACATGCTTACAGACAAATTCAAAAGTTCACACCATAAAAATAATTATGAGCTTTGAGTAAAAACACAAAATACTGGGTATCCAGTCATACTAAATTCCTTTACTCTTCTGCTCCTCCTGGAGGAAGCTTGTGGACTATTCTATATGGTCTGAGTATGGCATATACAATGCCATGGTGTTTCTGCTTTCCCCTTTCAAGTCCCCAGGGAATAACCTACAGTTTTAGTACATCAAAAAATCCTGGAAGAAGGCAAAACAGATGGGATGGGATTAGGATTGTTTATGAAATGAAGTGCTCAAAGATAAACCCTTGGCAGGGCAGAGAAATTTGTGGTATTTATTGGGTGAGTGAACTTGAAATAAAATGCTATTTAGGTCCCAGTCCACAGAATGGTCTTTCACAGAAATGTCAGCAAATATACTCGTGCCAGGTTTTTAGCAGTCAGTTTAAACTATACCACAGAGCAAGGGACATTTTAACAATTACTCTGAGAAATGTCATGCCTTGTACCTGCATTCTTTCACCTAAGCCATTTCGTTTGTGAGTTGATAGCATGAGATAATAGAAAACATGTAATATAAATCTTGCAAGGTGTGCACTTGATGTCTTCTGCATGTGAATGCCACTGAAATTTGCAAAGTAGACAAATGCTTTAAATAAAAGTGTGAAGGTCAAAAAAGGCCAGGAAAGCAGAGCGACAACTCCAGTTGCTTCTCAAACCCTGAGACAGAAATGGCTACTGTGGTAAAAACCTGTTTGCAGTTCCTGCTGATTGTACAGTAGGACAAACAACCATGTAGAATCTATTTGTGCCAATAAAAAAGTGTCACTTCAGGAGAGGTCAGATCCTTGTGCTATTTCTAACTCTGTGCATTGCTGAGTCATCTTCTCTGCTCTTCTGTCCTTCTCATTTGCCCCTTACGAGCTCTTAATAGCTTTGCAGAATGCATTTCTTTTATCCAGTCAGAGGCTCTACCATGTCTACCTGGGCACCAGTACTTGTTTCTCACTTCTGATGATTTAAGTAGTTCTCTCACTTGGATGTGCCTCCTGCTTCCAGCTGCCTCGCTCCAGCCCATGGTGGCGTGGGGCGAGGCTGAACAATAGTCTGATGTGCTTCATTAGAGAGTCAGCCCTCCTACTTTGCTCCGTGTTCAGCAGCTATCTGTCTGTATTACTCAGGGATTACATTCTAGATTTTAATCACTTCTGTGATGTCTAGATAACAATATTTTAAATTTGTTCTCAATAGCATTTGAGTCAAAACCACTTGGTCTCAAGTACAGCTGTCATTAGTTGCCTATGCTAAGCAACAGCTTCAAACTATTTCAGTGAGCAGCGAGAAATAAATGAAGCTATCTAATCAATATAGCAGACTGAACTTGAAGTACCCATCCTTTATTTAAGCTTCTTTGCTGAGCTTCAGTGTTTTATTAATCTTAATCCTGAGAACTGTGCTAAGTTGAAAGAAAGTAATTACTGACATTCACTACACTTAGCTAGGAAAGTATTTCCCTATTGGGAGTTCTGCAGGAATACAGACACAACCTGAGGAATAAAGGGTCATCATCAAAAAGTGTTTTACATTTGAAAAAAAGCCTAAAATATCAGTGATGAAAACCAACATCAGGCTGCAAATAACCATGGAGGACGTGCCCCATACTTGGTGACTGTGTACAGCCACATTGCTTTTTCCATCCATGCACAGCTCCCGATGTGGGAAATATTCTCAGGATCACACTGTGCAGGTGAAGAGAAAAGTGCCAGGTGCTCAGATGTGTAACTTTTAGCCGGGTGTTATGTCAGTGCAAGTTTCTTTGGAAAGCAATGAAACCACCACCCCGAGAGGTGGGCAATCCTAGGAGCAAGTATTTGTGCAGCAGTAATTGCCAAGCTTATATTTGAAAGTAAGAAGGCTTTGTATCACTTTTCGCCTTCTTCTCGACTGTGCAAAAGCAGAATAAGATCCTTATCCTGACATTTCCGCCCATGGAAACACAGCCCACTCTGTTGTGGCTCAGCCTTGAACACAATGTCTCTCGTAACGAGTGGAGAGATTGCTCTGCGTGGGTACAGAACAAAATAATTCTGCTAAGTATCCGTTTGCAGATCAAATCACACTGTGATTTGTTCCTCCAGAATATTAGTCTAGAATGGTGTAGCATAAATGCTTCCAAATAACCAGTTACCTGCCATAATCATTTCCACAGGTAGCTTAGTCCCAGGATTAGGAAAAACCTGAAGCTTGCCTGACCAGTAGCTTTGCCATAAACAAAAAAGATTAAGTTGTCTATGAAATAATATATCATAAACAGAGGGCCACTGCTGTTACAGCCCCCCACCTCTGGCACTGTCTGCTTGGGATAGTTGGATTTCTCTCCTAGTGTTTCAGGGCACTGGTGCTAGACACTCCTTTTCCCATCTGAGTGCAGGCTGAGCCTGCACTCGTTATGAATGTATGGGATGGAATATAAACTAAATGCCTTAAAAACTGCTTGAACTGCCTTCAGTTGTGTTTATCTCATGTCTTTGCAAATGACCGTTTTTACTTTCATATCACTGATTTTCCAGAGAAGATGGAAGTCAGATGGGAGAGGAAGGAAGGGACCATCTTTGCATGTCTATAAGCACAAAGAAGCACTGGTGCCCATTCCTCTTCACAGCAAAGCCTGTGGTGCTCCATTAAACTGTGACTGATGACAGCCTGAACAGAAAAGGCACTGGATGACTCATATTCCAAAAGGATCTTGAAAGCTTCCTTTTTGTGTGGATGTGTAACCACATGTTGGATGCTGTTATCCAAGTGCTCATTTCTCTGATAGTACCAAAGGCCACAGCTTGGTGATCACCTAGATACCTGGGACTGGGAACCAGTTGATTTCCCAGAATTCAGTCCTAGCACTGTGCCTGTCTCTGCAACACAGACAAGGCTGGGAAACAGGGAATGAGATCATCAAAACTTAGACAAGCTCACCTTTATTTAATTTTACTGGGGAGTTCACATTTATGCATTTGAATCTAATGGACGATGTGCTCCAGTCCCTTGTGCTCAGGCAGCACCTTGAATGACTAAGACATTGGAAAGATTTCCACCACACTGTAGCCAGCAGGATTCATAGAATCATAAAATCATTTAGATTGGAAAAGACCTTTAAGAACATCAAGTTAACCTAACACTGCCAAGTCTCCCACTAAACCATGTCCCCAGGTATAATAAACTGGTATAATGCAACTGCCTGACCCGTACGAGAGCTGGCCAACCAACTCTGGTCTTTATGTGTCATTAAGCAGTTGAATGTTTCCCCAGTTGAATGTTTACCCTCTTCCTGGCCAGGCTATTTATTGCCAGCTGTATACAGGAACACAGCTCGAGCTGCTGCAAACTGAGAAATAAGTGTTCATGCTGTGGGGTGGGACAGGGAGAGGGGAGGTTTGTTGCTGTATTGAAAATACAGTTATGAATGATGATAAAAGCAACTTGAATATTATCTTTGGCAAAAAGGGCTTATTCAGTGTCCTGCTTCTCCTGCCAAAGGCTGGGAGGCTGTGTTGAAGGCAGACTCACAAAGCCATACCTACAAGGAGCTCGGTCCTGCAGTACAGTGCCATACAGCTCTGCTTGTGGAAAGCCAAATTCCTACCTTTTCTGTCCGCATACAGGGCTAGAAAAATCCCTCCACCATGAGATGCTGAAGACACAGTTTTCTTCCTCTCCCTGCTCTAGCTCTCCCCATGCTCCCACTCACATTTCACACATTGTCTCACCATCTCTTCTCCATCTCACTGCCACTGGCTCTTTCAGACCATTTGTAGTGTGCTGCCTGGTCACACCTGTAAGAAGAAATAGTCAGGCTCTGCATTAGCACTTCCTGAAGCCAGATCTGTGTGTTACCAGGGGTGTGAAGTACCTCTTAGTTAGGATAGCACATCTGTGATCCTGGAAGGATGAGAGCAGCAGCAAAGACAATTGTCAGGCCTGAAACCTGACATAACCATCCTTATGTCTGTAGCCTTCTGGACTGCAGAAAACCGACCCCAGAGCTGATCAGTATTCCCTTCACCCATTGCCTAATCCCACAAGCTTCAAAAACTAACAAGCCTCTCTCACACTTTTGCTGTGTTAATAATTCTGTTTCTCCATATGCTGAATGTTTCACACCCATTCTGGGATCCAGGAACTAAGAAATGTTAAACATATATAAAACTTCACCCAAAAAAAGTTGGCATGCCACAGAAGCCAGAGCACAAAAGTGCCCTGCTTTGACTGTCATGGGAGACAGGAAGGAAATGTGAAATTAATATTAAACTTTCCAAAGTCCCACATGGCACAAAGTGAGCCAGTTGCCCTACAGGGTAGCAAAGCTAAATTTAATTGCAAATTACATGACTTTCTGGAGGAGAATGTAGTGATACTTTACAGTATCCAGTGAATAAAACTGCCTGAAACACCCAACCTGATGCTTTTAGAGCAACCCATTCCAGCATTAAATGTTGCAGTTGAACAGGATTCCATGTTACAAAACATACTAAATCCTAAATCACAGGATTTACCAACTTCAATCTTATTTTCCTTATTTTAGTGAGAGTGCAAGGTGCAAATTCATTCCAGCAAGCCTAAATCTTATCAATTAGGAGGCTAATGGAAAGGCATGAGGTTCTTTAGAGGGCAATTCAGACCTCCCCTGAAGTGAACTTTAGTCCCTAGAGAAGTAGAAATAGAACAAGCTTTCATAAAAACTCCTGTGACAGATTAGGAGTTATTGTCTGGAAATTATCTAACAAATTCACCACCAAGAATTGAAATGAAATAGAAATGTGATAATAAGAAAAGCTACAATAGCACATTTAAGTTTATTTCTTACATCCCCACTTTCTGATTTTGTTTTGGATTCTAATTTCTTCTTTCCCTCACCCTCTTCCCCTCCTTTCTGACACTCCTTTTTTTCTGTCCCCAGATGTGTCTCCAATTTCCCATGTTCTCAGACATGCCTCTCTCCTCCCCTCCTTTTCCTTTTGCTGTGAAAGCTGAGGATCTCAGCCTGGTTCACCTCTTCCTTATGAGGAGTGGTCTTCGGAGTTGTTGGTGAAAATGTGCATTAGAGAATACACATTCCCCTTTCATAAAGCCTTCCATAGAGAAGGAATAGGAGTTACAGGCAGAGGTGCAGGATGAAGGTGAGAAAATTTTCTGCACAGCCATTGCCCTTAATGTCCCGAATATCCAGACCTGATCTCCACAACAGTTCTTTTCATGCAAAAAAAGAGTAAGGCACCTAGACGGAGAATATCAAAATAAGTCCAGAGAAATTCGATTTTCCTGTCATCCCATGAGGTCCAAGGCAGGGAAAAAGACTCTTAGGATTTTTTCCCACATTCCTGCCATCATATTGAAACCAACAGCCCTCCTCACAGAGAGCAGCAGGGGCCATTGTCCTATCTACTCACTGCCATTGACTTTCAGGCACGAGCCCTTCATAGTGCTGGACAAGTCAGCTCCTACATCTTTCTCTCATTCGTGTACCACTTTTCTCATCCTCCTACTCAGACCATCACAATCAAAGACTTCCTGCCATGGCATTAGCGGCATGCATTTATGTAGGATCCCTACAGAGCACCAGCACACAATGAATCCAGCTCAACTATTCATCACCAACACTAGGCCACTCTGTGGGGATAGCCTCATTCTGGCAGGCCTCGGACTTGTGCCAATACCATCAGTCCCTGTTTCTCTGTGACCTGTAAAATTAAATCAGATGGAAAAGATCTTCAG
This sequence comes from Vireo altiloquus, assembly GCA_013396875.1. NCBI lineage: Eukaryota > Metazoa > Chordata > Aves > Passeriformes > Vireonidae > Vireo > Vireo altiloquus. The sequence continues at coordinate 65,687 of VZRF01000558.1, forward strand.
CCTGAGGAATTTACAGACCACTTCAAGAAGTTGAAGGTGAAACAAAGCATCTGAGAGATGGTGCAGCAGTGTGGGGGAAAACAACATTTCTAATTTCAGTAACTAAATGGGTTTTGATACACACAGGCATCCTGGCAGCAGGTAGATAACACCAAAGGACCTGAGACTGGAAAGTGCTCTCGCCGTTGTAAACAGATGGGTCTGCACCACAGAGAAATAAGAGAAGAAAGGCAGAAAGGCTGGTCATATCAATGGTAAGAATGGGCAAGAGTTAGGAGAAATAGGAAGAGAATGGAGAAAATAGAGACAGGCATATTGGTGGTGAAGCTCTAAAAATTGTGGCTTTCAAGAAGGTCTGCAAGGAAGAGGAACTCTAGACTAGGTCTATCCCACAGTGAAAAGGGTCCATCCATGACACTGCAGTGTCCTGTGTGTTTGTGTTAAGTTACTGCATCACCTCACACAGAGTAGTGTGACCTTCTGTCACGTTAATTACTGCCCAGGTGCTACTGCTTGTAGCAGAGCTGGTGAGAGACAAGGGCTGGTGCTCGGTGGGGGAAAGATGCCCATTTGCTTCACAGCAAGACAGCCACTCAGTTTGCCAGGTGAACCAACACTTCTCTCTGCCTTCTCAGCTCATAACAAGCCCATCCCAGAGAGAGGGCACAACACCTCTCCTGGCAATGTCCATGAACTCACCAAGAAACCCCGCACTTCCCAGCAGCTTTGTGCTCTGTGCTCCTCAGGAAACTCCCTAATCTAAGGATGCACACCAGCAGAAAGCAAATGTATCCTATCATGCAGAGGGCAGGAGGCAGCATGTCCCACATATTGGTCAGCACACTCACAGATGTGCCTTCAGCAAGGAAAACTGTTAGTCTGGGGAAGCATTGGCTGAACTGGGCCCTTGCTACCTCCACTGCAAAGCCTTACCATAGCATTTGCCGAGGCTAAAAGTCATCGTGGAAATGATCAAAACACAGAAGTTGGAGGAGCTAGCTGGGAATCATCCATCAGTACACATTAAAAATGAATGATCAGCAAAAAAGCTTCTCTCTTCCAATGAGAAAATAATGATGGATGGTCAGATGAAAAATGAGTAAGAAGACAGAAGAGAAATTTTCAGTCCATCCTGCAGCTCAGCAGTCATATATCTTACATTAATTTTAGTTACAGAAATATGATGTATTAATTAGGTTTTGCCCAAGGCATGTCACTTTAATTAAATATCTATTCAAACTAGGAAAACAGGAAAATGGTTTATTTTCTTTCCTAATTCCTCATCAAGAGCTTAATATTTTCTCACATAATTTCAAAGAATAACAAACAACTTTTATTAAGAGTGAAGTCTGAAATCCTTAATGAGGCACAGAAATTAAATCAAAGCACAGTGTTGTAGAACACATGGTTTACAAAGACTGGTCACATATTTGATTGAGAAACAATCAGCTTGTTTAAATAGTGGTATATTTTATATTTGACGTGAGTTGAAATCCCACACAGTATTTGAAATATCACAATGCTTTCTGTGAGCCTTCAATTGCAAAACTGCGTCATGACTGGTGCCATATAAATGCTTCCAGGAGGATCTGACCTGCTTCAAAATAACGAGACAGCCTGCCAGGTAGAAGCAGAGCTCAAATTGCCAGGATATGACTCAGCTCCTTCATTCCAACTGCCCTCGGCTATAAAATACAGAAATGCAAAAGCAAAAGTGGGATGAACCATTTCACATCTGAGTTGTGGGTGCTTGAACTAGCCCCGCAAAGAGAAGCCAGAGTTCCCTGCCTGGAGCACAGAGAAGGTGTGTATCAGAGACAGGCGTCCTCAAAGGTCTTCAGAGGAAGAGGGCTCTGCCTGCACACATCTGTCTTATCACTGACATCAGGCAGAGGTAATATCCCTCTGCAGATCCTCAAATTAAAATACTATTTGACCTTTGGGGCTGCCCCAAACCCTTTGCAAGGGTACTTTGCTATAATCTCTGTTCACCAAACAGAGAGCAGAGTGTCTCTGCACAAACGGCCTGCCCAAAATGTCTGTTCCTCCCTCCCTTTCCCTACCATGGGATACTGTTAAACATCCAGAAATTATCCATGAGAAGAGGAGAGGAAGGCTCCTATTTAGGGGCATATAATTGCAACTGAGATAATATGTGTACAAGGTGCTCAAAAGCCAGACTGCTTTATGAGCTGTTCATCGAGGGGGGTACCTAAACATGATGATGTCCTGAACCTGAACTTTTACAGAAACCTTCAGTTCACTTTTAGCAGATTCCCACCAGCAGGAACATGAAAAAATTTTAAATAGAAAATAAATATGCTTTCTGGCTGTTCTGTTCTCAGGGGAAAAAAGAGGAGGGACAAAAAAAGAAAAAAAAACCATTAAATGTAGAAAAATGGCTGTCACTGGTTAGAATAAAACTCTTCAGAATGAAAGCTAAAGAGGGCCTATCCAAGGAGGCTGGTTACAATGTGTGTGATAAATTGCATCTTTTCATACTTTGCATTTATTTTTGTAGTCCAACATCATTTACTTGGCCCTTGTCATTCATGCCTTTCAAAAAGCAGTTTGATTATTTGTGTTTTTTCCTTAGCAGGGGGACTGCAGTAAAGTTCATGGAAAAGAAACTAATATAGTGATTTGATCTTTTTGGATAACATAATCAAATCAGTTCTTGAAAGCTCTGTGTGAAAAAGCTGGCAGCTCAAGGCTTGGGAAGAAGACGAATGCATTTTCCACAACACATCAACCACTGACACTTTTCCCCATGCATTTATCAGAATGGAAGTTGCATAAAACGTTGTTGTTTGTCTTATTAAACCAGCTAACAAAGAAAGTCACTTGCTAGCAAAGCAGTTGAGCTCTGAAACACTCCATGTCTTTCTCCAGCCATTGCAGGATTGTGAATTTGTGTGGGAAGTTTCCTCCTGAAGAATTTTATAAATATATATATATATGCGCCTATTCTCAATAGGGCTAACCATATGCTATGGTGAAAAGAGAAAAGCAAGTAATGCCTTTTCTCCCATGAATTTATTGTACAAAGACACCATAGGTGTGTTTGATGCATGTAACGGTACCAAGTCACACCTTTACTCTCAGCTTTGTTCAGCTCAGTTGGGTAGAGCACAAGAGCCCAGGATGTACCCAGCAGGGGTGCCCCTATTCCTTCTTGCTTTTGGTTTTCTCCACTTGTCCTGAACTTCTGGCTTTTCAGATTGGTGAGCAAGAAATCCACCTCATCTCCTCAGCACTGCTCTCATCTCCCTGACTCCAGGATTAACTGGTCTGACAGCAAGATCCTTCTGCTGTTCTTCACCCTTATTCTCTCAATTATTCTGCAAAGCATCAGTGATGAAAAATAAGACCTCTATAGCATTGCACATACCTTCAAAGGAAGGAGAACAACTGAGAGCAGTGCCTCTGCAGGATGTGTTGTGCAGCTCTAACTAGGCAGGGACGATCTGGAGTTTTCTCGGAGGAGGTTTGGAACCTGCTGGAAAGACTTCTTTGGGAACACCTGAGAGAAGTGGGCTTGTGGCCTGTCCTTCAGGCAGCAAGCCAGGGAGGATGCACACATGGGCAGTGACACTGGGAATATTCCAAATAATAGGTACTAATAAAAGGATCTGCAGGGCTCCTCCAAGAAAACTGGTGAAGGGCTCTTGTAGGAAGGGGTGAGGTGGTTTTGTGACAAAAAGAAAATGAAGAGAATTCTCAAATGGCCAAAGATGGCAGAACAAGGGATATTTGAGCTGCTGTATGGTGCCCAGGAAAAATGACTGGCAGCAAAACATGGTCACCTACTAGCATAAAAACAGGTACAAAGCACAGATGTAAAAAGATATTAATTAGCATTTATGTATCCATCCTGAAGTGTCACTTTCTAAGATCTCTTGATACCATACATGCATGCGGTTGCAATAAGTCACTGGGGTTGGAAGAGCTAGTGTGCCTACCTGGAATTACAATGAGAACTCATATCTATGTGGCTTTGCCCAAAGCACCTCAATTTTAAAAGCCTGCTGTAAAACTACCATGGCTGTCCTGCAAGAGTGCTGTTTTGACAAGGCATCTTTTCAGAAGTAGAAAGGACCTGGCCATCATGAGAGGACATCAGCTAAATGCAAACCCAAAAGATCTGTTCTGCACAGCAAAGTCAACTCAGAGGCAGAAAATCGGCACCAACAGCTGCACTCAGCTTCAGAGAGGATTTACTCACCTACTCACAAAATCATTGTGTTTGTCCTCGGATATAACTGTGTAGGTGATCAATGCCACTGAAAACCCAACAAGATACCATTGCATTGAATTGGAGCCATCTCTGAGTGAAAAAAAAAAAAGATTAAGCATCTTCATTTTAATCACTTTAATCTTTGAACCTCAGCAGATGTGGTGAGAAAAGGGTAAATTTAGTGTTGGGAGGTTTTCTTTTTCAAAGCTGATTGATCAAAAAGTGGGGAATTGTCTTACATGGAGTCTCTTGCATTCTTTTTTGCTCTAAAAGCAACATCCTTAGGAAATAACTCTCCTGGTGATGATTTAGTACAAGGAATTGCATAGTTAGGGATGTAATTGTGCTCTCTGAAAAAGTTACAGGGAAGAGGGAAAGAGATAACTCTTTTCTTTTTCTTAGAATATCTATTTTTAAAATTATCTACTGCCTATAATGAAAAATCCCTAATACAGACTAGCACAAGGGTCCCAGATATAACAATGCTTACCTCTCAAGTTAATCAAACCAGGAGTGCTTTCTCCTGAATGGAATATAGAATTGTGCAAAGGATTTTGTCAGATATTTGCAGAATTGTTAGGGTCATATATTTGGACATGACCTCATTACATAGACGTCTAAGAGTTATGATAAGAAATAGATTCCTTGCTCTAAACCACATAATGCTTCAAAACTGCTTTTTTTTAGTGGGCACTGCTCATGACTATGTATAGTCAAAGCTGCTTCTCCTCACCAGATGTACAAGAATCCTCCACTTCAGACATATTATTTGTAAAGCATTAGGGATTCAGAATTAGATCAGCTGCTCTTGAAACAGGTACCACCTATACCTTTACCTGGTAAAACACAGTTTTCCCTCCATTTACCATTCACCTCTGAACACTCTGTATGGAAGTAAAACAAATGAAAGACCTGACACAGCCTGCAGCATTTTTCCTTTAGTAACTCAGAGGACAGGAGTTTTACTGTAGAGATGTGCAAAAATTTCAAAAGCATGTCATTATCATGGCTGTCTCAGTTCTTTGTGGCTAACTTGAGATGTTTCTTACAACTCTGACGTAAACGTTTTGCTTTGGAAAAAAGCCACTCCAGCAGGCCACAGGTAGAAAAACCAACTATGCAGTGGAAATAGCTGCTGAATGGCCATTGTTGCTGTCCAACGTGCTTGTCCACACTTATGCAGGGGAGATGACCAGTCTTGACCTTAACAAAAAATTCCTTTTGAAAAATAAACAGTGAGGGGAAAAAAATCATGAACAAGCAAAATTGTGGCTCATATGAAATCAATGTTGACCATGCATTGAGAAGTAGGTTGCACTAAAAAACTCCTGAAGTCCTTTCCAACCTGCATCATCCATGATCCTGTGCACAGCTCCTAGTGATACCTCTTCTCAATTCTCATGGATACCAGACAGAAAATTAAGGAAATTCACCTCCAATCAGCTCATAGCAACAACTCTTGCTGGGCTTGCCAATGCAAATGAAGATCTGGCGGGAAATGGATGAGGCTAATTAAGCCAGGCGATGGGAAAGGACCTGGAGCTTTCATCGCTCAGAACACATTTCCAAGGGTTAGGTCAGCTTGCAGCATGAGTCCCCTGACTGGCAAAAGGGTCAAGGAAGAGATAGAAAAAAGACTGCCCTAGACTTCAAGACTGCCCTGGTGCTTCAAACACTGGTTGACACCCATCTCTAGGTTTCCTAGTGAAGGCCAGTGCTTTGTCTTAATTTTGCATTGCTTAGTGATCTGCAGGACTGGCCTCCTCAAAGAGGGAGTTGCATTTCAGCTACATCTAGCTTATAAGAGAGAATATAATAAAGCGGCCTTTATTTGAACACAAAACATCTTCCTGAACAAAAAAAGATGATTCCACAAAAGTGGCATGGCTTTACTTTCACGCTGCTCTTCTACTTCAAGCTCTGTTGTTAAAGTTTGATCCACTGGAGAGCAAATATGTGTTTTAAGTGAGGTGGAAATGAAAGTAATGATTCTTAAACAACAAAGTAGCTTCTGATTTGGTTCCAGGCAATCTGGAGGAAGACAAACTCCTCTATGAATACTGTTGTTGAGAAAACTTTCAAAAGGAAATAACTGAAAGCTGTTGTTGTGATTTAATCCCATCTGGCAATTAAGTACCAAGCAATCTCTTGTCATTCCCTCTATACACTTCCCTCTGGTGGATAGGAGAATCTGGAAGAAAAGGTAAACCCTGTGAGTTGTGATGAGAACAATTTAATAACTGAATCAAAATATAATAATTATAATAATAATTATAATGATAAGGAGAAAGAGAGAAACAGAAGCAAAACGAGTAATGCACAATACAATTTCTCACCACCCACTGACCAATGCCCAGCCTGACCCCAAACAGTGATCAAACACCTTCCAGGTAACTCTCCCAATTTGTATACTGGACATGATGTTCTGTGGTATGGAATATCCTTTTTGTCAGTTCAGGTCACCTGTCCTGGCCATGTTCCCTCCCAACTTCTTTTGCAGCTCCTCACTGGCAGAGCATGAGACACTGAAAAGTCCTTGACTTAGAATAAGCACTACTTAGCAACAGCCAAAACATCAGTAGGTTATTAACATTATTCTTATACTGAATCAAAATCACAGCACTGCAGCAGGTCCTAAAAAGAAAACTAACTCTGCCCAATCCCAAACCAGGATAATGATCTAGCTGATCTTGCTCAGATATGCCAGAGGTGGCCTGAGAAAAACTGTTGTAGTCTTTTCCTGGAAATACTTCTATTGGAGCCAGAACACATTAAAAAAAAAGAATCAACTTTTGAATTCCATCTCTTATTTTAGTAAATATATCTTTGTGCCTGGGCTGTAAGAGACAGATGCTTTATGCTTTATTGTGCCAGGGAATGCAGGAGGACACATGAGCAGGTTTCAGGAAGAATAAAAATAAACACCCAGGGCTGGGACCCACTAAGCAATGCAGGTGCCATGTGTCTGCTAAGTGAGGAAGTGATTTGCAATTCTGAAAGTCTTCACAAAAATACGTCAAAAGGGCAGCACAGAAGATTAGAAAAATTTTAAGAAAATTTTCTGAGATGTCATAAAAATATATGCATGTTGGTCTTCTCTTTTTTTTTCCTAATCCTCTTTCCAATCCCACCTCGCTCAAGGAACTGAGCAACTGCCAACAACTTAAAGGTGTAAACTAAAGGGTTATCTCAAGAACACAGCTGCAGTGGAAAGCGTGTTAGGCTTGCAAAATGTTTGAGGAATACTAGTTTAGTTTATCAAACTCATTTGGATGCACACTTAGAAGTAGTGATGAATGCATCAACCTATGTGCTTTGTCACCACAGGCAACAGAGAGAAAGTTGGAGAAAGACTTAGGTCTTGTATTTTCTTAGCTGCCTTGATTACTATTCTTCTTCTGGATTATTATTAGGAAAGTCCAATTTAAGTGTGGGTTGCATAGACAGTGCAACCTGCCCTTTAATCGGTCTGGCAGCAGAGTTCACCTTTTGCTAGTGAAGTGGATACCCCAAAAAGAGACTCTTCTGATGTCTTTTTCCAGCATCTTTCTGAAAAGATGTTGATTTCAGAATGGCACTTGGGATCCCAGTGTGTGTCTGACATGTCCCAATCTGCTATGTCAAGGAGGACTCAAATTCTCATCCCTCTGCCTACCCATGGACCATGATTGCTTAGAGCCAGTTTGTTCCTTTCCTATAACAAATTGAAACACATTCTTAAAGTGTTCCTTTGGTATTAGTAGTAGTATTCACTACTCTGAATACTCTAGTAACGCTTTAAAAAAAGCACTAAAAGTAGAAAGAAAACTTATAACTTCTAAACTAGTCAAACCATGTCAGCATGTACTGTAGAGCAGCATTTCAAAATGACTGCAGTCTGTAAGGGCAGGGCGTAGGGCCCTGTGGGCTCTTCCACCCCATCCCTATTCAGGGACAAATCTTTATAACTGACTGCAGTGATGTATTTTTTTTTTAACTTTTGCTAAAGACACTGTAAAAGCTCATTTCCTTCTCCTTTCTTAAGCAGTGTTTCAGAGCAAATTGTAGCATGGTGCAGCTTTATAGGGCAGCAGTTTTAGTGAGACATTTACAACAGATGGAAACCATGAGCTCCTTCCCCTCTTAATATACTTATTTGGAGAATCAAGAATCTTGCTTAAAATACAAAGGAAACAATGCTCCAGAAGAATGTAGTCTTGCGCCATCAGAGTGACCGGGAAAATGAAAGAGTAGCAAAATTCACGAAGGTGAAGAAATATAAAGTGTTTTAAAATAAAATATAAAAAAGACGCAAACAAATAAAACCCACCAAACAAACCCTTCTGAACAGTTTTAGGGGAAAAAGACATCAGATGTAGATAGCCAAAAAAAACCTTCAAGACCAATAGGCAGCCATGTGCCGGTCTTTGTAGCTATAAGAACCCAGATGAAGTCAACACAAAGTAAATAAACTAACTTCAGGACACACTTCACTTCCTCAAGCACCTCTTGCTGCCCTAAGGGAGATCAGCCACGGAACACACAGCAGCATCCTGGGAAAGATGCAGCACATAACAGAGGAAAGGCAGCCCTGTGCACGCTGCCTTTTACCCCTCCTTTTTTGTCTTAGTATTTAATCACAAAATTGTATGGGTTTTTTTCGCCTTAGGACACTCACCTCCTTCACAGCACACACTGGAAGGTGCTCAGCTTATGAACAGCAAGTCAACATGTTGCTCCCTTCCTGTTGCCCAGAGCCCCTGACACGCAATGCAGTGCTGAAGCCCTGCTCTGACCACCAAGATGTTTGTATGGATCCCTCATTACCACATTAATTTCTTCACAGAAAGCCCCTTTTTTTTTTAAAGGGAGCATTTTCCCATGTCACAGATGGGAGGAAAAGACACAAGACAAGACACCAAGGGACATTTGCAAATTTCAAGTCCTCACATTGTGAAACCCAGAGTCAGATCTTCAAGCAGTTGGTATTAAACAGCAATATACCTGCATAGTCTGAAAAAAAAATCTCCCCCTGACCAAAGTTTCAGCTTGTAGCATGCTGGCTCTGTCCCACAGCTCAGCTATCTAGAAAATAAAGAGCAAATGAACAGGGAAAAGCTCGACTGAAAAACATTCACATGTTGCATCTATGGCAGAGGCAGGGCCAGGATACAGCTCTCCAAGGAAGCACTGCGTGCTCCCTGTTCTGCCAATTGCACACCAGCCAATTTCACCACCATTTCACATAAAATTCGATGACTAATCCCAACCTTATGGGCTTTTTAAAAAGAATTGCAGAGACTTTGCCCTCAAGGTTTAATATGAGGAAACCTGTAAAATATGTATAAACCATTCCCAGCTGACTTTCAATTAATGAAAATATAGAGTTCCCTGATAGAATAAACACTTAATGCACAGATGAAACAAAAACAGAGAAACAGTTCTCCTAATATTTGTAAAACATGGGAATAGCCTGGAACAATTCTATCTGAATTCCTCATAGAGCATTAGTCTCTACCACTGTTACACACATGGTTTTAGCACACCACCTATATTTCTTTACTGTGGAAGACAAGTATAAACATGTTCTGTCTTCCAGTGGTTGCTGCTCAGTTCTCACAGTAAGAAATTGTCCCTTGTTTAGAGATGGAAAGGATCCTGGTGTCTGTCCTGAAGACACTTTAAAGGCCTCTCAGCAAACAGACATTTGGCACCTCTGTCTCCAGCATCTACAAGTGCTTGAGTTAAAAGAAACATGGCAAGTGATCACACTTCTGCAATAATCCAAAATTTTACTCTTGCCTTTGCAACTGCAGGCTTTGCCTGGGCCTCAGTTAAGTTGTGCAGATATCCTGGGATCTGTGTGCTGTAGTGAATGGCTTCTTTGTTCATCCATATGTATGAATAATACATGAGTGAAGGACACTTGAGGCTCCTTGTGCCATAATGAAAATATGTCCATTATAGCTTGCTGATTGATGCTTGAACTTCAGCCTGACAGCCCAAACAAACAGGATAAACAGTGCAAAAACAAAACCAAAGCTAATCAGTTGGCATTCCTCCTCTGACAGCCTCCCCAAGACAGTGCTAACATATATTATTACTGCAAGTCTCTCTCCAAGCCCAAATCCCGAGTTATTATGTAGGCTTTGGAATGCTTTCGGTGATGCCTTATTATTCACAGAATTAACTACTGAATAGCATCCTCAAATACCATTGTATGAACTTTGCATCCAAAACATCTATTTATTCAGTCCAACGGCCCACTCGAGCACATAGCAATGCCTCTCTTCCAGTGTTTGCCACAAGAGAGACACAGGAGAGTCGCTTTGAACTGTCAGCCTTGGATTTCTGTGGCTGTTTTAAAGTTCTAATGTGAAAGCATGGAATTGTATAATACATGGCCATGAGCTGTCTCCATTTGGAATTTTCTCCCGAGGACGCTACTCAGACAATAATGAAAAAGACAAAGCATTTGCTGTTGCAAAACCTCATCTCCAGGCTGGGCGAAGAAAGTGCTGACCTTCCTCACCCTCCAACACAGGAATGAACACAAAGAAGCTTCGATGACCGTGCACCATGGGTCTTTGTCAACAAAAAAAAAATAAGACCCACTTCCTAGTAATGTGATGTGATCTTTCAAATTACTCCACACTGTTTGTGTTCCTTGGCGTGGTTGGTATCCAAAGCTGCATGTTTTAAATCAAGTCATGCTACATGGCCAGTAAATCAAAAATGTCACACTGATTAATGGGTCAGTGAGCCCACACAGCATGTTGTAAACTAAACTTAGGTTTATAATCCTTTTCAATTGCGTCTTATGTATCTGTTTTGAAGGTATGGTCATGCAAACCTTGATCTTCATGCAAACCTTGAGGGTCAAGCAGAGAACGCTGAGAAGCCAAGGGCACTACAGAAGTGAGTCATTAGATACACTCATCCTTCCAATGGTAAATTTACCTTCCAATGGTAAATTTTCTGCCTGTGAAAATCAGATCAGTATATGGCTGCATGGTGTAGCACTGCTTCCCTGTATTGCCCATAGCCAGGTTGCTGCTTTTCAATCAGATATTCTTGCCACAGGATGTGCCTTGTGTTGTTTGCTTAGAGGGAGCTCACTGCCTTAGGAGGACAAGAGTTGCCCTGTACATGGGAGCCTTGCAAGCCTGAGCAACCAGCAAAGGCCGCAGGAGATCCAAATGTGGGAGAACCTCCCAGCTCCTCCTCCCTCCTGACCCCACCAAACACCTGTGTCAGGATCAATGCTTCCAAACAGCTGTCATCAGCATCTTCCTGCTGTGGAGGGGTCCAGCTTGCAGTCAGTCAAGGCAACAGCTCCTGCTCAGGCCCACAGCAGCTCCTGAGCCAAACCCTCATTCCAGCAGTGCACCCTGTATCATTTTGTGACTTAGTCATCCTTTTCTACCCCCTTAGAACTGACAGCCGTCAGGTTTTGGGTTAAATATCCTAATGGATGTAGATGTTGAAGAAGGTCTGCCCTTGGTTAATAACACAGGACACAGCTGATCTCCTGAAGGCAGCTTCTGCCTCCTGCTATCACAAGTTTTCATCTCTTGAAATCTCTTTATAGTTGCAACACTGTCAAAGTGCAGCCTTTGGAGCCACTTTTTCCATGGGGTAAACAGATAGCCGCGAGTGGATGCTTGTGTCAGTTATTGCTGTCTGAAAGTTTTAGCAAAAATGAGAAAGGGGAAATATAGATTCAAGTCTTTTCAGGTTGAAGAGGGTGTAGAAAACATGTATCTTATTTCCTGACCAAGAAATCAAATAAACTTTACTAATATAATCTTTTCTCACACCCTCTCTTCTAAAGAGAAGAAGAGAAGGCCCCAATTTATGCACAACAAAGAGCAGGTATAAATACAACAGTATAAGGTAGACAGTTATTTCAGGAACAGCCTCAGGTCTTTCTCATTTCCTCACTCAGAGTGACGAAGGATGCTAATCCCACTTTGAGGCACCCTGCTCTCGCTGCTCCACTGGTTAGGTGCCACTCAGCCTCATGAATTCCCCTCCTGGAGACAGCAGTTCTGTTCTGGGCACTGCAGCACTTGAATATCACACCATGAAAGTCCTCTTTTCACACCTTCCTTCAGACAGCCACAGGAAGAGAGTTTTATTTTTTGATGCTAAAGATGCTCTAAAGTCTTCTGGCTTGAAGCATGTTGGCAAGGTTTACCAACCTTCATGCTAGAGAGACGCCAGTATAGAATATAAAAATTCATTAAATGGCTGAGAAATATAAAAGATTGCTCTAAAAGGAAATCAAGAAGCTGGTCTAGAAGAATACCCTGAGCTCTTCTGAGTGAGTGGGTTCTTGCACATTTTAAACATTATTTCTGGCTATCAGGAAAATAATATTGTAAATGCTAAGACTTTGCCAAACAAAAATGGGGCAGGTGGACAAAGGATGTAGAAGAGGGAAGAATCAACAATAATTTTTTGTATCAAGAATAACCTCTAATAAACATAGCAATTAAGCTAGAAAACTTCTAATGTGTTTATTTGAGCTCCTTTTCTTGCTTGTGCTGTGTCAAAACAATAGATGCACTTTTCCTGATGATTCCTTCCTTATATCTTCTTTCTTAATAATTCTGTCCCTGTGCCATGGTTTCAGCTTTCATTAATTTCCTTCCTTTCTCCAAGGGAAGTTACATTCCCACTCCCTCGTTTCAAAGCATGCATTAGGTTATTGTGCCCATAATTTCATTTTGCACTAGTTCTTTCAGACTCTGATCCACAGTCCCCTTGGAATGGAAGAACTCTTTGAACCGCGTTATTTATCTCTTGCTTGGCTGCACTTAAATGAAAAAAACCTGAAGGAGCACACAGCCTCTCAGTCTCTCAGTCCTAAGCTCATACCTCATGTAGTGCTTTGCTGCATTATTCATAAATAATGACCTCCTGCAGTGTGATCAGGAGCAGGGCTGTACAGATAACTCTGGGATGTGCCACAATGGAACAATGAGAATTCAGCACCAAAACCTTCAGAAAAACCTCAAACTGGAACTGTGCTGATGGACAAAACTGATGGAGGGGAGAATAGTAGAAGTGCAAGAAAATAAGAGGAAAGGCAATAAAATAAATCGTTTAAATATACAGGAATTTAATCCTCCATGTTTGACTATTTCCTCCCAAGAAATGAGACTTGAGACTTCTCTTTCCTTTTACTGATTGTGGATCTTTGATCACTGGAGTCAAAATTACGTTGACTTTGTATACAGAACCCCAGAAACCCTGTGTGCCATGTAACTCTAGCAGGGCACGGTAGAAATCCTCCAGTAATACTAAAAGTATTAAAAATGGAGTTTTTACTGAATAAAACATGACAATGAATAATGTAGTCTGCACAGTATTTCTTGTGTTATTAATTTGATGGTAAGTTTAATTAACTTAACGCTGCCCTAAATTCTAATTTTCCATCTGCTGCAGAATCTCAAGCTAGAAATGCCAAAGGGCTTTACATAAGTTTTAGAGAAAACACTGAGTATTGGTGAGAGAGAAGAGAGGACAGCCGGAGTTGCCAGGGATGTAAGGCATGGACAACAGTACAGGAAAGTGAAGCACAAACTTTGGTACCTGGGTCTTCCAAAATCACCAGTAATCAAACAAAATGCAAGGCTAATGTTGGGAAGGCAGGGGGGACACACACCACAGAAGTTATTTCTTATGCCAGCTGGGGAAAGCTGAGGTAGACTGGGAGGACGTGGAGTGCCTCACGAGCCTGTGCTTAAGGAGGGTTGCCAACTGAGATGTATGTCACTGGAGTCACATAATGATTAATGTTCCAAGGAAAATTTACATTTCGGAGCCCAGTTCGGTGCCCAACTCATCATGAACTCCATAAAGATGACAGGTGTCAGCAGGCAGCATGGAGGGCCTTTTTTATGAGGAGAACCTCCAACAGGAAGAATGCTTTAGCAGCAGGGACTAGCATTAATAAAATGGTCCCAGTTGCTTGGATGTGAGTGTCCTGCTGATGTAGCACTGGGCTCTCGGCAGATCAGTGCTCTGACAGGTTTTATTCCCCAGAGGATTTACTCACAGGGCTGAAATCTTCCTCTTGTAGCTGGCACTGGTGTCTTTGGGTACTTCCATCCAGGCACTAAAGGTCTACTGTGGGGAAGATTTTTTCACTCGTTCTCTAGGCACTGAGATGCATCCCAGGAAGAAACATTCAGAAAATTACTTTTTATCTATATGTTTGTTTGGTAGGGCTGCAGCTATGTCAAGTAAGACCCAGTCTACCCTTACATAAAGGGCAATAGCCTGACTGCCTTAAATCCAAGGAGGACTAAGGTGGTCCAAGAGCCAGCATTCTGGAGAGAAGGGATCAAGGCAAATGCAGAGTTACTCTGCATACTCTATTCTTGCCACTAAATTTTATATGGTTCAGTAAATCTGAGTACACAAAATATAATTATGTGATCCTTCAAATCTTTCTTGGATTATCTGTTGAAAGGAGAAACACAGCCTGCTGTATTGCAGACCTGCTTTCTAGCAAACTTTCCCCATTCCTTCAAAGTTTTCATTGGTAAATTAAGTAGCCGTACTGCTGGCTGGCTGCCAAGCAGCTCTTTTCATTCACAGCTACAGGATCCTCCTAAAAAGGAGTTGTCGCTGACAGCCAAGAAATTACTTTTGTCTAGAAAACAGCACATTTGGCTTTTTGAAGAGCCACCCCTTTTGCCCTGGTTTTCCAGGCCAGTGGAGCACAATTCCAGCATTCTTGTGCACATCTGTCTTGCTAGGTTTTGATTCCCAGCCTTCATCTTCCAGCATCACATCAAAAATGCTTGGTCCCCATCTTCAGCCAGATGGTGGGTCTCTCTCTTCCAGGTCCTCCCAGGACTGAAGTTTTACTGTGAGGGAGAAAAGCCACCACAGTTCTCTCCCTGTTCCTCTCTGTCATGGTGCATATCTCTCTGAGACAAACATGGCCTGTTTGCTACTTCCATGAGCAAGGGAGTAACCAAAATGCCTGCTCTCGGCCAGAAAACAGGAAAAAAAACACTCGTAGGAATTCCCTGTATGACATATGACTGATAGTTCTTAGAGTAATAGGAAATATAATGTTGAGAGCCTAAAAACATTTCATTTTGCTATTTCCACCTTGCCTTCTCAGGGACAGAAGGACCTTTCAGCTGTTGGTGGAATGATTTGTTGGTGATCTCATGGAGAACTTAAGAGATCTGCCACAGGAGTATGAAGAGGCATGACCTTCCCCCCATGGCTTGGCTATCCATCAGGAGCGGAGGTGAAAGTGGGACCTGGGGAAGATTTAAAACCAAAGAGGATCCCACAAAAATCTCAAAGAAGGATTGAAATAGTAGTCTATTTACTTTGTCTTGGAATGTGATGTATGAGCTAAAAAAACAAGCATGGCCAAGTACAGAGGAAGAAGGAGACATGATTTTGGAACGAATCAGCAAAATTTAGTTTTCTTTTGTTTTAAACTTATTTCCATAAACCCATATGACAGATTTTCTAGGTTGGGTCCATTGACTAGCTACTTTCATTTGCTTTAACTATAACCTGGCTTCACTTTTAGGGAATTTCATTTTCCACATTTTGAGAGTGTTCATGCAAAGCTCCTGAGGTCTCTCCCAGACATCCAAGGCCACCACACTACATCTCCACCTGGCCAGATGACCTGCAGGGTTTATCCCTGCTCCAGGTATTTGGTGTTCCCTATTCCCAGTACGTACCAGAGATTTCTCCAGTAAGTGGGTGGAGTTCACAGTAAAACCAAAAAAGAGCAGAGGGCATCCCTGTTAAAGATACTTAACCATCCAAATAAGCTGCCAGGCATTGCTGCTTGCTGAAATCTAAGAGAAGCACTAAGTCTAATGCTGACAGTCTCTCATATCACCAATAGAGACAGGCTCCTCTCAAGCACAGACTTAGAACAGAGGCCTGACTTTGGAAAAATTCAAAATGAGGTTGCTGCTCCCCTTGATCAAGCTCAAATTTACATCCTGATAATCAAAAGAAGCAGGCACTGGCCTCCTGATGCTGAAATTAGCTTTTTGTCTCTTGCACCTCCCAGTGTGGCATCTTGCAGGGACAGAGCTATAGGCATACAGCTCTGTGCAAACAGCCCTCACACCTTGAAAGCAGACTTTTCAAAATCTGTAATGGATATGTTTTAACTCAATAACTTAAATTGACCCTTGTCATTTAGGGTCACTCCAGTATTAACTCCAGTGTAAACAGGTTCCTTCCAGAGAACATTACCCATAGCAGAGTTTTACTTTATGTATTTCAAGGCATTCTATTTGCAGTGTTACAACATCTCTGTTTTTCCCTAAAACTAATGACTGCTACTTCTTTTAAAATTTATTATTTTCATTTAATTCCTTTCTCATGAGGCAGGTGGGTATTCCTACTCCTCACTACTTCCATGGGAAGGTGAATAGCTCCCTCAAGTGCCCCATTCAGTCCCTCATCTGATGGAAAACTAAAGCTGACAACTTCCCTTGGGAATCCTTCTTTCTGTTCTGCAATTCAAACTGTTTCTTATACTGTATCAGACAGAATATGAATCAAAAACATAGCCCAGGAGAGCAATTACCATGCAAGCTGCAGCCATTTCTTCCCTCCTGTTTACATGCAATAAAAATGGGGAAAATGCTCATCCAAAACCCTGGAATTTTGAAGAAGGAGAGTTGGCCTCTAAGTAGGCAAAAAAAGAAAAAAACCCAAAGCAAACCACTAAGGTAACATATTAAATAATTTTTTCTCTGAAAGTAATTTTTCTGTATCTCATTTTGGAAGTTTTCATCTTGTGAAAGTGACATTACAGATACCAGTGGTGTACAAGTCCCACACTTTAGGCTAAACATTTTTGGTTCAGTAGGAAATATTAGTGCAATAGGCATGAAAAATAACAAATACTAAAGAAAAAAAAATTTTTAAAAGCCAATTGTGTCATTGGAAAAGTAGTCTTCAAGATGAATTTACCAGGATGCCAAATAACTCTTTTACACAAAGATTCCTTTCACCCAACAACTTCAGAGGTTGCTCAGCACTTGTCCTGGCAGGTTTTTAATACCTCCAAGACTGAACCTCTCTGGGCAATCTGTGACAGTGTTTGACCACTCTCACAGTAAAAAAGTCTTCTGTTTAAACAGAATTTGCTGTATTTAAAACAGAATTTGTGTCCATTGTCTCTTGTTCTTTACCTAAATACTAATTAGAACAATCTGACTCCATTTCTTTACCCCTCCCATCGGGCATTCATCCACGTGGATGAGACCCCTTGAGCCTTCTCTTTTCCAAGATGATGTCCCAGCTCTCCAAACCTCTCTTAAATGAGAGACACTGAGGTCTCTTTATCGTCTTTGGGGCCCTGCACTGGCCTTGCTCCAGTAAGTCCATGTCTCTCCTGTACTGGAGAGCCCAGCAACAAATCCAGCACTCCAGATGTGCCTCACCAGTGCTGAGGAGAAGGATCAGCTCCCTGAACCTGCTGGCAACCCCATCTATTGCAGCCCAGGAGGCTGCTGGTCTTTGCTGCAAGGGCACAATGCTAGGTCATGGCCAGTTTGTCACCCACCAGGAGGCCCTAAGTCTTTCCTGCAGAGCTAATGTCAAGTCATTCATCCCCAGTGTGTACTGGAGAGTGGGGCTGTTCCTCCACAGGTGCAGGACTTTGCATTTCACATCACTGAACTTCCAGAGGTTCCTGTCAGCCTGTTTCTCCAGCCTGTAAAGATCCTCCTGGATGGCAGCACAGCCATCTCATTTATCAAGTGCTCCTCCTGGTTTTGTGTCAGCAGCAGACTTTGGAGTGTAAGAAATATAAAAGTATGGGCACAAGCAGTCCCATGTCAGTTCAACTCAGAGCCAGAGAGAGATCCTGTGCTTATCTCATTGACTGACTGCTGGGTATTGAGCCACAGAGATTAAGGTGTGCTGCAGGGAAGTTTTCCTGGAGAAGGCACACCTCTGTGCTGTTCAGATACCCAAAATAAGGAGGCAAGGTATGTCTCTGCTTCTTCAATTGCTGCCTAGCTGCTGTGTGAACTTGGGGCTTTTGGTTTATTTCCATTATTGCTCCCAAATTTACTCCATTTGCTCAGCATGTGCATGTGAAGGTCTCTACAGATCAGACGGTGTAATACCAAGAAAAGGCAGTTGCTGACAAAAATTTGACTCTGGAATGTGATCAGAAGCTCAGTCTTGAATTCAGTCAGGATTTCAGATATTTGAACAAGACAAAAAGATGCAAAGGAGGCAAGTGTCAAAATTCCCTTCTGGCCTTAGTCAGTTTGAACACTTATATTTGCAAACATATTAAAAATTCATCTGAACAGCACTGTGTTTTGAGTCACTCAGCATCATGTCACCTCAGTTCTTTTCTTGGGGTCAGAGTCTCCCTCTTCACAGCTGTCATGGTTTCATCCCAGCTGGCAACAAAGCACCACACAGCTGCTCACTCACTCCCCCCATGTCAGGATGGGGGAGAGAACTGGAAGGGTAAAAATGAGAAAACTCATGGGTTGAGATCAATAAAGCAAGAGCCGTGCATGCAAGCAAAACAAAACAAGGAATCAATTCACCACTTTCCAAGGGCTGGCAGGTGTTCAGACATCTCTAGGAAAGCAGGGTTCCATCACATGTAATGGTGACTTGGGAAGACAAACACCATCATTCCGAAAGTACCTCCTTCCCATCTTCTTCCCCCAGCTTTATATGCTGACTATGATGGGATACCCTTGTGGTCAGGTGGGATCAACTATCCAGGCTGTGTCCCCTCCCAGCTCCTTGTGCACCCCCAGCCCTCTCTCTGGTGGGTGGGGTGAGAAGCAGAAAAGGCTCTGACTCTGTGTCAGCACTGCTCAGCTCTAGCAAATACATCCCTGTGTTATCAACACTGTTTTGGTCAGAAATCCAAAACACAATCCCATACCAGCCACTGAGAAGAAAATTAACCCAGATAAAGCCAGCAGAGCAGCCTACTCCATTCCTTTGGAATGAACATTTAACTCCATAATCCTGTTTATCCATTTCATCCTGACACACAAGGTGTGTGGGACCCTGGAGCCTGCAGGACAACTACCCTCCCAGCAGGCTGGTGCTGCAAACAGAAGTAATTCAATAGCACAGACCTCCTACAAGGTATAGGATGGGGTTGTCAGATCTATTCTCCACAGCTTGATTTGCACCTGCCAAGTACTCTGTTAACTTTCCAGACTTCAACCATCTGAAAAGCAAGGCGGTTTTATTTATTCCAAGGAACTAATGCCATAAACTTGGTGTTGGCTCATGCTTGGGTCAGGAGGTGTTTCCTGAAGCCACCAAAAAACTCCAGACTTACACAACTCCTTACTAACCAGCCACCACGAAGTCCTGCATCCCCCTGCCCTCTTAAAATGTTTAGAATTCCTCAGAATGGTCACATACAGGCTTGCCTAAATTAAAACAGACATGAGAAGGTGGTGAAGGCAAAAGAAAATGAGCTCTGAAAATAGATAAGAGCCCCAAATAAAAGTGTATTTCTATTAATCTAATGGATTATATAATGAGATAATTATAAGGTACTTCTGAAAGTTAAATACAAAGTCACACCAGCAAGTTTGTGCTGATTTAACTCCCTTAGAGCCCATGCCAGCTGGGAACAATCCTTAAATGCAGAAAACTACAAATCTGGTATGAGAAGCTGTGCTAACACTGAACATTCTGATGACACTCTGACACTACAGGCCAGGACTAGTAAAACTAGAATACATCCAACCAACTCGCACTTTTCCAAGCAAAGTAAATGGGTAGACACACAGGAAACCGTGTTAGCCTTGTGAAGTATCCAAATCAATGAGACAGCAAATGGATAACAGAGGGCAGTGCAATAGAGAGCGGAAAAGGAGAAGCAAACCTCTCAGCTTTGGGCCTGTTAGCTGATGGAAAATGATGTCCTGTTCTCCCTGCCTCTGCTCTTGCTTGCATGTTGCATGCCCAGCCCTGCTGCCAGGCCTGCTACTGGAACGAGGGAAACCTGAGCCCAGCAGCTGCTCTGTCCAGAGGGCTGTGTGGCCAGAGAGAACTGGGGGCAGAGGCAGAGTCCTAAGGCTGCCCTCAGACACAGTCACAGGTTCCCACATAAAAGGACAAGGTGAGCTGGGAAAGCAGGAAAAAACTTAAGTAACACATCTGGATAATGCAACCTGAATATGATGCTGTTAAACCCAAGGGTCATCCAGCTGTAGTCCCAGCCCACCCACCTCAATTTTTTCTGCACTATTTTCTTTTTACATCACAATGGCTCTCTCTCCCTTTAAATCTTCTGTAATTAGGGAGTGCAGACTGGGTTTTTAAGAGCAGCAGTCTCAAGGGACTTGAAGGAATTTAATATTTGCTGTCAAAGATGCTGAAAATCAGAGGGAGAAAATGAGCTTTCCTGCCTGCTAGAAACAAGGAAGGAGAAGCATTTTTGATCAAGGAGGGATGTGTGTTAGGGGAGAAGCAATATCTAATGTACATCTGCTCTGCTAAACCAAAACAAGTTGAGAATCTCTCATTGACCACCCTGATTCCTTTTTAGATAGCTGCCTTTCTGTTTTGGACTGCTCTGACCAGCTTTCTCCAAGATGTATCTGCCCTGGAGGAACACAGCCCTAAGAAGGGTCAGTGCAAAACTACCCCTGACTTTTAATAATAAGCATAGACATAAACACGGAGGTGAAGCCATCTTCTGCAATGCCCATTCTGGAAAAAAAAGATAGTCCATGATGTAATAAATGCAGTTTCATGAGGAGGTTGCTCAGAACCTCTCAACTCTGTGCTACAAGCTTCACCTGGAGAATGGGGACAGATCCACCCCACAGCTAAGAACGCTCCATACATCCCATTAAAAAAGGAGGTAATGGATTGTTGTACTATCAGCACAGCAAGGAAACAGTTCCTCACTGCTGTTAAACACAAAAAAACAGGGTTAAAGGAAATTTGGCAAGGTCTAACCTACCTCCCCTCTACTTGTTTCTAAAGGTCTCTGTAGGAAAGACCCAGCAGTGTTCCAGTCACGCCGCCCTTACCAGGAAAAGCTGTTCCCAGTGTCTACTCACAAACTGAGAAGTTACACTTTAAGCCTGATGCTCCTCATCCCATCTACTGCAAACATGGAGAACAGATTGTTCCTTAACCCTCTTTCTAGCATCCTCCATAAACTTTGTCTTCCTTCAGACACTTCTTCTCTAGCTTAAGCAACACCAGTGATCTCCCTCTCCTCCCAGATCAGGTTTGCCAGACCTTAGATCGCTCACGCTGGCCTCCTCTTCACTCTCTCCCACTGAGCTACATCTTTCCCAATAAGCTGGAAATTGCCTATGTAGAGCAATACTTTATTCATCCCTTTAAAATGTATTCCTCTTCCACAATAATACACCTCAGCTATCCAGCTCTCCTCTTTTTCTGCAATGGCCATCTGGCCACTGGTTCCCTGGTTTCAGTTATCACTGTTCCGTTGAAACAGCTCGTTTTGTCTCTCAAATTTCACCCTTTAAATTAATTTTGAATTTTGCTCTCATCTTCAAGCACACAGGGCCCCTCCCAGCTTTATGCCATCTATACATTTAATGTGCACATTCTCTCTTCACAAATGCTACTGAAGTTAGACCCTGGACAGACCAGAGCATGACCTTGCTCCCTCTTCAGCAGGATGTCTTCTGTAAAGAGGATATGCATCACAACTACCTGGAGCAGTTACCCACCAGCAAAGGAGGCCAGGTGGGACTTCGAGTGATACAGCAAGTCAGAACCAAAGACGAGTGAGCTGGCTTTAGCTTTACTTTTAAGAAAGGACAAGGAAGTGGTAAACAAATGGAGGGTGGCTGGGAGATGCCTCTTGTGAAGATGAATGTTAAAAATTGAAGAAAAGTCATCTGTGATGAAATGTGAAGAGAGAAGGAATAGCTAAAAGGAAGGGCCTGGGAAGAAAGCAGTGTGTTATTCTTGTCCCCCATCCCACTCCATGGGATATGTATCTTTTGCTCCCCCTTTATTCTAGTTGAATTGGAAATAAATGAGCAGGAGCTGTGGATTCTCGTCTGTGTGCTATGATTAAATAATGCAGAGCCATGATTCTAACTAGGACAACCCAAAATTTCATCACAAAGATATAAAAGAAATGAATACTTGATGGTTAGGTCAAGCATATGAAAAAAAAGAGAGAAAACACTCCTGACACCATCTAGGTTTGCAAAACTCAAGCACACACAGAGATGGGCAGGTCATGTTCAAGTATGGGTCAATTGCTATAAAAATAAGCAATTCATCTCTCAGTGGTCCTGTCTGTGCCAAGTCTTAAGTCAGGGGAGTTAAGTGATCATTTTCCCTTGAAACACAGCCTTTGGCTTCAAAACAAATAGGTAGCACTTGTGTCTAGCAGCTTAACCACTTAAAAAAGCTAGATGGGAAACAGGCATCGTTCTTTTGACCCGAGGATCACATCAGCAACTGATGTGATAACCTAACAATTAAAAAAAAGCGAAAAAGCCAAACTAGGAACCTTTACCTAAGGCACAGCCATACATATCTAGGAGAAAGCCTTTTTTAACTTAAATGGCTCTTCACAACATACCTACTCCAAGTGAGCTTTGAAGAAACAGTCTTTCTGATGGGTAGAGCAACATTTCAACCAGAATCTTTTCACAGCTACACCAGCATCCACACAGCCACTTGCTCAGCCCCCCTCCCCAGTGGGAGGGGAGAAAGAGCAGGGTGAACAAAAGCAAGATTTCATGAAAAGTCAACATAGAGACAATTTAATAAGAGCTGCAAAGGCAGTCTCTCATCATCTCCCACAAGCAGATTGATGCCCAGTCATGGAACAACAGTCAGCTTGGAAGGCAAAATCTTGACAGACAGATGTGAGGGGAAAACAATGAATCAACAAAGCAACACAGAGGATGCATAGAGGCAAGCTGCCAGAAAGCAGCAGGGAAGTCAAAGGAAAAGGACAAGCAAAGGAGAGTAGTGTGCTTTAAACACACAGAACACCAAGAACAGGAGCCACTTTAAATCCATTTTCTTTGAAATGCATTTGCTCCAAGTGATTTTGTTTCAAGGACCCAGTCTGATTAGAGGTCATGGCTGCAATTCTCTTGGAGGAAAGGAAATGGCAGGTGTCAGAAGTAATCATGTGTGATCTGAAGACCCTGGTCATGGGGCTGGTCCGAACTGCAATAGATCTGTCACAACAATGATGGGTTGAGGTCATGCCAGGGAGACCAGGAGGGCAAAGGGTACATCAGTCTTTGACAGTAATGAGGGCACCACTCAGTATCCCACACTCGCAGGTTTCTCTAGATTTAGCTTTTGTTTTTTGTTTTGTTTGTTTGTTTGTTATTTGGGGGGTTTGTTTTGTTGCTTCTACTGCAAGGACACACTGCAGCTGTCTTACCTTTGGGACCATGGTAATTTAAAGGAAATAGAAGCAAAACATTAGAAGCACACTTGCTATTTTCCTGAACAAGTTACATGATTTGTTCCGAGAAAAGGGGAGTGCATCTAGTAAATACAGAAAATTGCTGCTGGAGTTTGCCAGCCAGGAAGCAGCTTTAGGCCTTCCATCATCAGCCAACTTTGCAAGGACCAGGAATGCTGCCCAGCTGCCCAGCCATAGCGGGTAGACCCAGCCAAGCCATGCAATCACCTCACATCCCATAACTGGTATGACTCTTTTTAGTGAAAAGATTTGATGTTGCCTGGCTCAGGAAAGGTCAAAAGTGTAGAAAAATAAGAGGAAAGAGCTGTCTTACTGCTAACTCCTGGAACTGAGGACCCCCAAATCTGGCTTTGTCTTTTACATGTGACATTATTTTCCAGTGAACACAACTCCATTCTCTCTACAGCCTGAACCTCCCAACTGCTGAGTGCACTCAAAGCTACCAACAGCTCTGCCAACCCACACTTGCTGCAAGCAGCGCTTAATCGGGTAACCAAGTAAGTAGTAGCGGAGAGATACAGCATGCAAACAGATAAACAGTTCACAAATTCGTATGTATTAATCTCAGCATGTTTATACATAAACACCCAGAGACACATATGCACACAGACACACATAACTATGGAACTGCTGGCATGTTCTCACTCTCAGAACCTGGGTGAAGTATAAAAACAACAGTACAAATATAAGCAGTACTTTCACATTACTTGCAGTGAAGTCTTTTATTCAGGCTGTACCCATTCAGATCCCTTCTCATTTCCCCTGACATGTTGCAGGAACTGGCCACCATTGCAAACAAAAGGACAGACCGGTGAAGACTTCAAGCAAAAGCTACAGCAGGAGAGAAACTGCAGGAAGTAGGAACACAGATAAGGTCCCTCACCGGTTTTGAGTGCAGATGGAGACCAAAAAAGATCATTTAAGTCCAGAGCATTATACACATCCAGAAGAAAGTGAGAGTAGGGGGAGAAAAAACGCTAAACAAGCAAAAATCCCAAAACAAACAAAAACCGCTGTGAATTTCCCTTAAGGAAACTGAATTATCAGAAGTGTTGCAAAGTCTAACACACAGTGCCTCAGGCTCCCTTCCTGCACTCTAAATTTTTTTCCTAGACCCAAGGAGCTAATTACTGCCTGTGAAACCAAAGGCACTGTCCCAAAATAACCTGCCCTACAGACACAGACGACCACAACTCTTTATCAGGGAAAAACTATCCCCATTGCTGTGTATCTACTGCTTGCACACTTGCTCTGTCTCTTAGACAGCTGTAAAGTTTCTTCAACACATGAAATCTGGAATCAGGTTAAAACAAATAAACCAAAACCCCTTTGTCAAAAATCAATTCTCAGTATGTTCCATCCTTTATGTTTTATTTTTGTGAGTAAAATTTTTTACTGGCCTTATATCAGCCACCACAATTGACCGACTTTACTCCTCTGTTCCCTGTTCCTCATGGGAAAAAACACAATTGCCTCAGCATTTCCTGCTCATGAAAGTAAGTTGCTCAGTTGTAAATGGAAGAGGGGAAAAAAGTCACAAACCAAGCAATACAACTGTGTATAGGCCCTTCATTAGGCTCTTGCACTTTAACACATACTTGAAAAAAATCTTTCACTACATATTAAGAATTGTTTAATTATGACATACCATATCTAACAAAATTAATGATCCCAACTGTCTTTTAAAAATGTAATTTGGTCTGCAAGGTGTCTCAGCTATTCACCTGAAATGAAAATAAACGTGCCTGATGTGCTAAAGCTCACCTGGAGAACAGAAACTGCAGGCTGCAGCCACTGCCAGTTTTGAACCCAAATCACTGCTGAACAGTAGAGTATATTTGCAAGGCATCGTTACTTATTGAGATCTAACACCTTTCGGAGGCATCCCCTACTATGTCAGCGTTTCACTGACCTTGAGGTCAGTCCCTGTCATGCAGAACAGCAGTAACTGAATTTCAGTGATATTTACAGTTCATATTAAGTTTTGCAGTCAGTAGGCACCAAGGGTGCCAATGTCTATCCAGACAGTCTGGAATAGCCAGGCTTCAAATTAAATCTAGTGATGAACCCTCTCAGGTGTTTGGTACTTTAACTGCCAGGTAACTTGCTGGGAAGAGAGAGCTGACATCTCCTTCCCCTCGCCCCAGTCTGTGTTCACTAGGCAGGTTGAACTACACCTTTTTCTCTTCCCTATCTGCCTTCACAAGATGAAAACCGTACAACACATCCTTCTTGAAACACCAGCCAGTACAGATGTTTTATGCTGTGGCTCCCCTTGTTTGGGGTACAGCTGATATTGAAGACACCACCTGCAGCGACAGCCTCTGTCAGGCAAAGAGGTTAATCAGGCAGACTGAAATCAGGATTTAGAAGCAAACCCTGGTATGCTGAAGGACAGGTTCTTCACTACAAAATAGCAGCAATTCACTACCTTCTGCCTGCGAGCTGCTGCTTCATGCACATCCTACATTGACTTTCTCCTTTGTACCAGCTTGATATTTGAATTTAAGTATTTAGTTTTCAATAGGATACTCTTAGCTTGCAATTAAAGCTCGATTAAATCCAGGGCTACTTTGTCATCTGCACATATAAGAAGCCAGCTAGCTACTTGAAGTTAGCAGTTTCACTTCCCTGAAATCAGAGTCTCTGTCCTTGCTGCAGGGAGTTTTTTCCAGTGTTAATACACAGGCCTTCCCCCACATTAAATGCATTAGACCCATTAAAAGTTTGAAACACAGCTTTATTCTCAACTCCTCCAGAGCTTCATTTTTTATACTTCCCAACTGTTCAACACTGGAATCTAGCATAAGAATTGTTTTAACCAAATTTGACTACATCCCCCAACTGTATCTCTACTACCACTACTTAAAATCCTACTGTCTGTTTTTCCATGGTCAACTATTTCAACAAAGCAGCACAGTAGAATGTGGATTAATACATAAATAGAAATTGGGGGAGTAGACAACACATTAAAAAAAATTCTACTTAATATTTTAGGAAGTAATTTTATAATTAATATTTAGGGAGTAGGTTTGACCCTTAACTTTTACCAGAGCTGCCTTCAAAGCACATTGGCCACAAAGTGCCAAGTCCAATGCTTGGGGTTGCTGTGGAACACGAGACCAGCTAATTTCTGAATTTCAAGATTGGTAGTGGTTACACTACTCTTACAAAGACATTTGCTTTTATGGTATTTCAAAAACAGTTACAATACTCTGCACTGGCAACAGGCAACAACTGCATCAAAAGACAGCAAGTCATCTAATATAAACTACTGCCATTAAAATGCCTGCTCCTCTGAAGCTCTCATCTGTAAGATGGTTACACATTTTTCATGTTTCGATTATGTTGTTAGGAATTTTGCTTCCAGCTGTATTGACTAATTTTAGCAAGTCTCCTTTCCTACACACCTTCTGATTATTAATATTGCAATACAGTATGGGTAAGGAGGTTGTCTATAAGGTTTTAAATATATTCAGATATATCAGCTTTGGGCCTTTAAATTATCAACTACACACCAAATGAATTAACATTCCTTGGTTGCAACATGCTTTGATTTAGGCATAAGAGTCTTGTTTAAAATATACACATAATTTAAAGGTCCCATAGCACTCTTATACCTTAATTATGCAATCTCCAGATGCCTACTTAGTTTCAAGACACTTACCACAAATCAGTCAATCACTAATTCTGTTTATTCACCTTGTGAAATAACAAGGAAGAATGTTTCCAGACCCATCATTGGAAAGGGCCATGCCTGGCACCTATATACACTGTCCTGGTCCCAGTCCTTTGTATTACTGGTCACACTCTTAGCACGTCTCCCATCCTGTCTGTGACACCATCTGCTGCCCCTTACTACCAGTTCCAAAGGGAAATTCCACTTTTTCCAGTTAGGAAGTATCTGGACTACAAATATTCCACACCCATCCCACAACTATTCCACACAGTTAAAGGAATACTATGGGCTTTAGAAATACCCTAATTGCAAAACAAAAACTGTTTTGACAAGTCTGGCGAAAAAGCAAACATTACTGAGAATGTCAGTATTTTACATTCCTCTCAAAGATGGACATGACTTTGCCTTGGCTCCCTCTCCCCTACCCAATTACATTTAACAATTCAAAAGGTTATCAGCAAATTCTGGATCAACAGCAGGATCTAGTTTTGCCTCCATTCCACTACAGATTCATGTGAAAAGACCATTTCCATTTAACATTAGCAGTTCACAAAGATTTCAAAGGAAATTAAAAAAGCGAAAAAGCAAACCCACACGGTAAAAATACTGTGCTAGTATGAAATTATTCAATGCTTAACAGATGTACTCAAACTAGTTCTCTCTGCAATTCAATTCAAGGCTACTGAATAAAAGCAATTCCAAGCATACCCACAAGCCCAATCTAGCATGCTGGATCAACAGCACACGGTATTTAGCTGTGGGAGAACAACTAGGATCAAAAATAATTGTGTTTAAATTTTGGAGAGAGTTTCATTTCTGCTGATTTTCTTTACTGCTGCCAAAAAATTACTGAAATATACTGTGCTAGTATGAAGTTTTCATAACCACATGTGTTGGCTTTCCCACATTTCATATAGTCCTTTTAAGTCCCTAGTTCATAACTGCATGATTTCCCATTCTGAAATCCCACCACTTAGGTGGCTTCATAATTTCCAGATAAAACTACACTATCATTAACCAAGAAAATAACATTTGAAACAAAAAAGCCTACAAAATACAAACAAAAAATGAGTGCTCATTTGGAAACTAAACGGTAAATGGATCATCTTCCAAGTTCCAAGTTCAATGTAATGTGAAAATGAAGTAAGATGACAAAAATTAACAGTTATTTGTTAGTAGAAGCAGTATTTCCCCAAGAAGCAACAATTTCTTGCATATTTATTTGTGCAGAGATGAGTTATATTTTAGTGAGTTATATTTATATTTATGCATGATATCTGCCCATATGTTTCAACAAGAGTTCACATGGTTTTAATCACACAGAGCATTTCAGGGAGGAAAAAAATAATGTATGTGACACTGTAACTTTACTCCTAAAAAGACTGCTGTCTCAAATTATGGATTAATTCTTGACTATATGCAATTTACCAAAATGGTAAAATATAAAAGAAAGACAGTAAAAGTTTTGGGAGATATTTTATTAATGTACAATTTATTAGCGATGTATAATAGACATTTTAACGATCTATTTATCTTGTCTCCTCGAAGCTTGGTAAATGCTTGTTTGTATATAAAACTACACAATGCCTTTTTGTGAGGACCAGAAATTGTGAAAAATCTAAGTGCTACAGTATATTTTGTAGTGATTTAACACATTGTCCAGAAGAGTTACCAGACACTTCAATGAAGGACTTCTAAAAATATTTCTGATCATGTTCAAATGCATCTCTTCATAAATAATGATTGGTTTGCTCATGTCCATTATACTGCTAAGTACAAACGTCTCCAACATAAAATACCGTTTCAATACATTTCTCCACGTGGACAACTAGATAATCCAGCCATATTTACTTTTAAACAAGGCTAATAGAAATTTACAAGTAAAGTAACTTCAGAATTTATTCAGAATAATTACTTTTCAACCATAAGCTTTACTTTGGACAACGCAGAAGTATATTGCAAGTGACATTCTGCAGCAGAAGCTGGAGGCTTGAGAATAACAACTAAGAAAGACTAAATATCAGCAATACACACTTTTACAAGAATTCTGACCATTCTGAATGTTAACATTAAAGACCAGATGCTTCAGTTTGTGCGCCTGTCAATCAAAACCTCCACACAAAAGAAAAGTTAAAGATTTCCCACAGAACAGTATTTCAGAGAACATGTTAGACACTGGCATGATATTTCCCAGATCAAATTGGCAGCTGAAATTTAACATCCACCTGAGCTTGTTTTGCTAAGCTTACTATTTCAGACAGCTTCACCACCTGAAAAAAACAGAAAATAAAAACTTAATTTCAAAACAATCCTAACTTGACTGAGCTGGATCAATCTTTTTCAACAAAAATCAGTTTTTTGTGAATCATCAGTAAGATATTAGAGGGAGTTAGGGGTGGGATTACTATTTAGCTCAGTACTTCTTAATCACTTTTAAATTAATCAAGTCTTCTAGAACACATCTCATAGAGTTAAAAAAGCCTGCTTCTCATTTATAACAAAGTATCTTGACAAAATGCTAAAGGTTTTAAATTTTATGTGCCACCTTGTTATTTTGGGAGGTGTTGAGGTGGACACTCACATGAGATTCTATATATCTAGAAGCTATTTCTCCTCTGGGCTTTTGTTGCAAGCATTTCTGGTTCTTATTTTGATACCTTAAGCAGCCTCATCTTCTCCTGCATAAAAACTCTAAATCTCTCTGAATTACTTCCTGCTTAGAATGAAATAACTGAGTACGTGGCTCTTTGGGAAAAAAAAAAAAGATTTGTAAGTTTCCCCATGACACAAAACCCACCAGATATCTTCTAATTTCTTGCTATACAGTTCTAGTATAACTTTCTTTTCCACAAACAAAGCAAAGCAACACACACACACAAAAGTCAATCTATCTAAACATCTGAATATCTAATTATCTTAGAAGGCAACATGATGATCAACTATAGTTTTAATCATGCACACTGAAATAGTGGTCGATAAAAGAAGTTTTACATTGCATTTTTCAGCCCCCTCAATTTAAGTATCTTCTCCCAATTAATAAAGTTCTTAGCCATTCGCCCACCAAGGGGAGTGGCTGACCTGATCATTGATCTGGTTTTGGTTTGTGGGGTTTAATAGCTTCTGACTACATAGTTGTTCCCCTGAAAAACTATGTACTTAGTAACTTGTAAAATATTTCCTTTGGGCACTGGTAGCAACTGGCACTGGGATTATCCTAAGATACCTTTAGTGGATTGAATAAAGTTTTGACTTTTCACCACTCTGCAATAGATGCTATGTTCTGAAAAGAATATTCATAACTAGCTATCTTACCATTTTTGCAGCTTCATCCAAGTCATCACACGCAAGGATTTTGAGGCCACTAGCTGTTATCAAAGCTTTGGCATCATCAACTCGTGTACCTTAAGAAACAGATAAAATGCCACTCTTAATGAACAGGACAGTACTACTACCTACTAGTCTCATATTTCTAGGGAGCCTGTTCCAAAAGTTAGTGAATAAACCTAGAAAACAACATCAGTAGTTAAAAAGCAGAAGTCTCTTTCTATTAACTTGCCAATCCTCACCATCTAAATTCAAGGTTTCCTTTATTTCTCCATTGACTTCATCTCACAGGCAACTTGCTACACAATATATAAGCTCAATAACACCTGTCAATTAGACATAAATATATTCAAATATATATGAAGCACACTCACCTTGCAACCGTACCACAATAGGGATTTTTAGCTCCAAATCCTTTACTGCCATAACGATGCCTTGTGCTATAACATCACATCTCATAATGCCACCAAAAATATTTACCAGAATAGCCAGTACCTACAGAATCAATGACAATATTCACATTAAAAATGGCCAGACACATCAGATGAAAGCAACACACAGCCTTCAGCCTAAGGATAATTCAAGCTCTTTAAGTGTATTGAGGGACTCCACAAAAGACAGAACATTTCTGTTCTCTAGAACATCAGCAACCAAAATACAGTTCTATAGAGTCACATAAAACGGAGCAGTTACTTCAGGAAACTGTCAACTATTTATCTTTCCATTTCTAACAGTACTCCAGCAGAGTATGGGGTGTGGGGTACCCCCCACAGAAAAGCAGGCACATACTGAAGAAGCTAAAAGACACAGGAAAGTTTAAAAACTCATACACAAGACCCTGTTTACACAGTTTACTTAAAAGCCAGCATGCTTACAGATAAGCTATCTGAAATACATTTTATTCAGGAGGATTAAGCGACCAGTTAAGGGAACTCAAGTGGTAGAAAGGAAGGGTAAAAAAAACCATGGTCAGAGGTGAAAGATGAAACAAAGCAGGAACCAAAATGGGTAGGCAGCCTCAGATGGCAAAATAAACTTGACAAAACATTCCTGTGCAACTGGTTCATAAGCAGTAACTTGGTTCCCATGATCTTGCAATTAGACTAGTTCATCTTTGTGATATTGTTCTTGCTCCTGGTACTAATGGGCAACTTAAGACTGGCACCCCAGAAGGCCTCTGAACCAAACCCTGAGGGCAGTCCCTGACACCAGAGGGCTGCATTGCTCTTCGAGTTTCAGCACTAGGAATCCCAGTGATAGTCATTGTTTTTTGATAAAATACTGAGCAACTGAAAGAAGGCAGAAAGGAAAAGTTGTATTAAGAAGTCTGTTTGGACACACTCTGTCCATGCATCGGCAGAGAATTTGCATTGCAAAAACTCGTCCCAAATCAGCAACCCTCAGATTCTTCCATGTTTCTCCTCTTCTCTCTGTAATTCAGGTGTTCTGTGACTCTGTCCCCACACTGTTCCCTCAATTTGCTGGAAAAATGTGAAGAAAGAACAAGTCGTATAGGAGAGCCTGATTGAGCTGGGGTTGTTTAGCCTGGAGAAAAGCAGGCTTGAGGGGACTTTTCACTCTCTTCAACTGCCTGAAAGGATGCAGCAAGGTGGGGTTGCCTTTCCTCCCAAGTAACAAGCAGTAAGACAGGAGGAAACAGCTTTGAGTTGCACCAGGGGAGTTTTAGATTGGATATTGGGAAAAAATTCTTCCCCAAAAGGGCTGTTAACTGTTGGCACAGACTGCTCAGGAAGTGGTTGAGTCACTAACCCTGAAGGTATTTAAGACCTGTAGACATGCTTAAAGAGAGACATGGTTTAGTGAGGGACTGGGCAACGTTAGATTTAGACTCAATTTTAAAGGTCTTTTCCAATCTAAATGACTAAATGATTCTCTAACATTCTTGGAGGGTGTTACAGACCCTGCATTTGCTAGTAAGTCTTTCCAATGAGAAAGAGACTAAGCTCCTCTGGAACATCACTCACTATTTGTTTCTGGCCTTTTCCAAAGATGAGCAAGTGGAACACAAAATTCTGGTGCAAAAGTAGCATACCATTAGCAGGTCTCGCAAGTCATTCCCGCATTTTTACAGTTACTCCTTTTTAAATAATTTTCTTTATTTTTAAAAAGCCCCAAACTGCCAAGTTCCCACTGGGATAAGCATCTCTATGTAGGCCATCATACTATTTTTGTGGAAAAGCTCTTCCTCTAGTTTCAGCCAATTTATTATTTTAATAATATTCAAGCACTTCTGATAAACTTTTAGTAGGAGAAACATTAAAGCCTTTCCAAGCCCATTACAAAGCTTTTTTATCTTACATTACATATAATGAGTACCTCAGAAACTTGTTTGTGCACAGCACAGCAAATATTTGTCTCTACAACTCTGTGCAAAACACAGACCCAGCTGCAAAATTGGTCCAAAAGGAAAAAAAAAAGTGGAAAACCATATGAATACTGCTTCCAGTTTAAAGAGCAAATGGTGCAAGTTTCTGACTCCAAGATTCCTGTAAAGATTCAAATACAGCTAGAACTTCAAACAGAACACATAAAACTGTCTACTCAGTACATAGATAAAGAACCTGTTTTTTAAAAAGTTAAAAAAATTCAATAGATTTTCAGACCTCCTTCATCTGCACCAAGATTAAGCTAAGATTTCCATCTTCTTTCTTCCTAGTTCTGTGCTTATAAAAACATGTTTTCTGGAGAACATGCACTTAGCACTGTCTTCCAAATCATAGCCTGTTTTACCACTGTGTAGGACCTTGATATGCCAACTCTTCCCTCACCTTTTTATCAGAGGTAATAAGCTTAAAGGCTTCTGTCACTTGCTGCACTGTAGCACCACCACCAACATCAAGGAAGTTTGCTGGAGTTCCGCCGTGAAGTTTAATTATATCCATTGTGGCCATAGCTAAACCAGCACCATTGACTATATGAGAATAAAGATAACATTTAGGAATTCAGTTTATAAATCCATTAGGTCATTTAAAACTCATTAAATAGTACATACCTAAGCAGCCTATGTTTCCATCCAATCCTATATAGTTGAGATCTGCTTTTGCAGCATCCTTGTCTCTTTGGTCTTCCTGTGTCCAATCCTGCATATCAAAGATCTTCTTCTGACGATAGGCGGAATTGCTGTCAAAGTTTATCTTTGCATCCATACACATCACTGAAAGGGAAAAAAACCCCCCATCATTTAATATTAGAATAACAACCTAACTGCTTCATGAATGTGTTAAAGTATGTTAAATCAAACTTGACAGCTAGGTCATGCAGTCCAAACACAAAGTTTTGATTAAAAGATGTATTTATTGACAGTGCTACATGTAAGATTCTCTCCAGTTTCTCCATATAATCATTTATGCACAAAACGGGAAGATAACTATTTCTTGAGACACTCTAAACCCAGAAAAGCTTAGAACAAGCTGTTTGATAAATCTGGGCAAATTATGCTTTCTCCGATTAAACTGCTGCCTGGAAAAGAGGGGCGGGCGGGGGGATGCACCACCACAAGTAAGCATAAAATTAATCCCTACAGAACCTCTGGTTTGAGGTTTTCTAATCCATCTTAGTTTTTGCTTTTAGCATAAATATATATAATGTGTGTGCATGAATGTAAGCACACAGAAACACAATGAAAAAGTGTCTGAGTTGGAAAAAAAAGTGTCAGGAAACAACACACTGAAATAAATTAACTTTGATTTAGCAAGTGGAAAAGCTACAATATTCCCTACATCAGAACCAAGTTTCTGTCTGTAGCAATGTATCAGTTCATTTCTATCCCTCTGTGAAAATGATACAAAAATGATAAGGCACAAGAAATGATGGGAGAGACTGCTCTATACTGATCATTAAAGTACTATAGAAAAAACAAACAAACAAACAAACACACACACAAAAACCACCCCAGTAACAGTATTACACACTTTGATGAAAGAGATACAACATTTTGAAATACAAATATGAATGTATCTGAGGTCAAGTACAAATACTCCCTATAGACTTAATTTTTGTAGAGGGGAATTGGCTGCGATTGAACATTAAATTGAACATAAACTGAAGTATTCTGCAACTGGGTATGCTAAAAACCTGATAAACATCACAATATTACTTAAAGCCCTATAGTCTTTCAATACATCACATTCCATCAGTTATTCTAATGCCTGAGTCATAAAAACAGGAGATTTCCAGAAGGTGCTACTATTCTGGTTACCTTTATAGTACCTATTTTGGATACATGAGATGGCTCAAGTTTCTCTTCACAAATTTAAAAAGACCTGATTTTAAGGAATGCCTTATCGTGGGTAGATGTTTTTTTTTTAAAAAAATTAAAATTAAAAAAGGAAGTAATTAAAACTTAAGATCATACTAGCAATTAAGAGCAGATTTCTTCTATATTTAGATTCTCAAATTTATCTGCTTTATTTATGTTTTTCAACATCCCATGTTATACAGCTGAAGTTTTAGCAGTGTGAAGCAACAAAGATTTACAAAAATGTCAATGTGTTACATGAAGAGTATGAGTAAGAAACATTACCAACTCCTGATGCATCTTCCACCATAGGATTGATTTCTATCATGGTAGCATCATATTTCAGAAAGAGATTATATAATTTGATCATATTTTCAGCTGCTTCATCCACCAGATTAGGAGGAAATCCCATTTTCTGGGCAAGCTGAAAATAAAAGAATGTTTATTGGTTAACTCATGTTAGGGGTGCCTCAGTTTAGCTTTTATTTCAGTGTCACTTGAATTTGTAGATGCAGAACCTGCTACAAATATTTGGTTTGTCCTGTCTACTGGCAGGAAAAACCAAACTCACTCTTAGGTTTGAACAGATTGTTTTCAATACAGAACACTGCACTTATCCTAAAAAAGAACTAATAAAACTTATCATGATATGCCTTTACATAGTTGTGTAAGAGCTAGATAAAGCACTGCCATGTAGTTGGATTTACATTGATTTAACTGAAAATACATAAATATCTAATTCAAATCTGTTTCAAACAAGGGTTTAAGACAACTCTGCAGGTTGAATGCACACACCCCTTACAAAAATTAGAAGCAATCCTCCCATCCTCAGTAATGTGTATTTTCCCACATTAACAATTACCCTAACAGCTTGCTCCTTTTTTATGCCTTCTACTATATCGATGGGTTCCTTAATTATTGCCTCAGGATTCTCTGCAGCAACATCTTCAATATTAACACCACCCTGAGAACTGCCTATCAGCACAGGGCCCTAGAACAAAAAGAGAAAAAAAAAAAAGCGTAAGTAATTTTATACCACATAATTGAAACTTAGTTCTTCCCATAGGATGCCTCACAGCAATAAAACGTTTTTGTTGGAAATTTTTTTATTTGGACATTTTTCTTGTATGCTCTGAAGAGAGTGTTACTATCTACTCAATACCTCCACATAAAACCCTTTAATAATACTTTCCAAATGTCAAGGTGTATGTTAGGTCCACTTTCTTTTAGCAAGGAAAAATTTCCTTTGTAAAGTAAAAGCAGAGGAATGAACACAGATATACCAGTTTTAAACTTCTGGAGAAAGATTCAAACTCATAATCGCATACATTTTATCTTTTAGGTGTCACTAGACAAAAACCACCTTCTCACCTCCACCTTCTCAACTCACTCCTACACAAACACATATCGAATTCCAGGAACTCATTTATTCATTCTGCCATGCTCCAACTCCAAGGACGAATGGAGGTCTGCAGAACTTAGTGAAAAATTACTGCAAACCATACCTGTTCAGTAGGATCACAACATTCAGTAACTAAAGTCTTCACTCAAAGTAAGTCAGAGCAAAACAAAACAGCACTCAATTCTTCCTTAATAAAAGAAATTAAGAAATCAGAACTGATAGCATTTGCAGCTGAGTTTATTTTTTAAAAAGCCGTCTAAATCTCAACAAAAACATCAAGGACTCACTACCATGGAACCTAAAAATCTCTCCTGCAGTTCACAGTAAAGACATACTTGGATCCCTTCAACCAACCTTCCCTTATCACCACCCATGCATGGATTATGACCATGGGTGTACTAAGGCAGCATTTCCTATTGGCAGAACTCTTAAATGATTAAACAGTCTTATAACTGTTGACAATCAATTACGGAAAATGTGATCCTGGTTCAGAGAACATGCTGAATAACCACACCACTCCCCTCCCTTTACCATCCTTCAAAATGGAATTATATACCTGGCAAATTATCCTGCATCTAATAGCAAGGTTAGACTCAATTAATATTTTTGGATATTCTTATCTTGAACTGTCAGTAAGCTACAAACTGATCATAAAATAACTCATAGTTCCATGAACTGATCAGAGTGAACAGTTTTGCTTAAAACACAAATCCCTGTTGGCAACTAATACCCAAGTCATAAAGTTCCAGTTTCAGCTGACTATTTTAATCCTTTTTCTCCTCCTTAAAGGAAGAGGTTTGCAATATCAGGAATAAACATTGTATGCTGTTCAACCTTCATACTTCCTTCTTTTGAAAGGCACTTCCTCATCCCAAGTGTCCTATACATGTTATAGTAATTACAAGCACATCTAAAAAAATGTCTCAGAGTCAGCAGTAAAAACAAAGCACATCCCTATCAAAAGGCAATAACCCACACAGTATGTACAATATATGCCAATAAGATTTAACTTTTCTATAACAGCAAGAACAAGTCATGAAAACATGTTTCCCTTCTTTATCTAATTTGCTTAAATCAGTTACAGTAAATTTTATTTCAATAAGCATCCTTGCTTATTGCTTACACAAATATTAAGAGTCTAAAATCCATCCATCTACAGCATTTTAATGCCACCTTGTGGTGCATACTGTAACATTTGAATCTTCCCTGCTCTATTCCAGCACACATCACAGTGGAGGTGCCCAAATCATGTAATTCAACACAGCTGATACTTTCCTATCAAAAAGAACACTACTCAGGAAGAAAAAGGAACAAATACAATATTTAATTCCTAATACTGCTACCAAAAAATAAATAAGACTAGTTTTCTCACTCCTTCATAGTAAATTATTTCATGCTTATGCCAGAGATACTCCTCTAATTACCAAACCCAGTGCCTGTGCAAACTCCTAAGCATGCGAGCAGACCAAACCCAGTTTTCCTGAGCTTCAGAAAACAAAATTCCAAGAACTGTTTTACCCTGGCTTCATTACAGTTATTTAACAATTCATGTTCCATGCTCCAAATAGAACACCTGTCTGTCAGAAAACACTGACACATTTCAGTAACCACATTTGAATTGTCAAACTGTAGCCTAAAAAACTACATACCCACACATACAGCCCATACATGCAGAAAAAACTGGCTCTCCTTTTCCTGAAAGCTCTGAAGACAGACCTCTAGGCCCAAATCTTCTCACCCATTTCTGAAGAGCATTAGCATAAGAAAGCTACCAGCACTCTCAAAATCAAGGGACACACCAGTGCACCTTTCAGAACCTTCACACACTGGAGAAAGAGGATGTTGGATTTATGCAGGAACATTTGCTCTTCCACAACACTTTTACTTGTCTTGTTTCTGACACTCAAAAACAGGGTGTACATGCACACATATTAGCTGTGTTTTTAAACTAAATTGTATAATCTGGCAGGCAAATGCAAATTAAAACCAAAATGAAAATTACCCCCTTATTCTACCCATCTCCCCTTTGGCCACGTGACTCTGAACTTCAGTTGGGGCTACCAATACTCATTTATTATTTAAATTTAAATTGGAGAATTACATCTTTAAACCATTTAAAAACAAAGGCAATTATAAAGTCAGATATACTAGAAAACAAAATTTAGCTTGTATACTCCTAAATTTCCAAAGCAAGTGAACAGTAAACAGTTTTGTTGAGTTCAGTTTTTTTCTTATTCAGTTGTAACAAGTTAATTAGCTTGCTTCTATTTCTAATATTACTCACTTGAAAAGACCTTTCCATTGTAATTGCAAAATAGTATTCTCTCCTGGGATATCTGCGCTCACAGATAAATACTTGATTGCATATCCTGCCCTTCTCTCCTGTCTGCTTGGTAAACAACTTCTTTCCAATCATTTGGGAGGAGACAGCTTTTGCTTCTTCTGGACTGGAATAAAAGAAGCTCAGAATGTGACAAAGAAACTGCTGTAAAAACAGAAGTAGCATTAAAAAAGTCTTATCTAACTTTTGTTATTTTAAGGTTAATAATTAAAACACTGGTTTTAAAGAAAGCAGTATGTTCAATCCATAATGTGAAACGTTGATGTTTTTCCACTTGGTTGGATAATTTAAAAAGAACTTACGAAAAAACTATTTTCACTCCTCCTTTGAGGCCACCTTCAAATGTTCCTTTTCCTCTACCACCAGCTAATACCTGTGCTTTTACCACAAGATCCTTTGAACCTAGAACAAAAGAAAACCCAAAAATTTGTCATCTGTGACTACTAAAACAAATTGCTTCAGGTAGAATAGCAAAGGCTGTTTTAACTTTATCCCCCCTTCTCCACGCCCACCATTCAAAACACAAACATATGAATCAAAGACTATATTGTAATTCACATAGATTATTCCAAAAATCTCATATAATCCACAAATTGCTGTTTTAGGCTCTTCTGTGAACAAACCTTGGTGAGTTAGTATCCAAAAACACTGGTGTCCTGATACATCTTTAATACGTGTTGGAGTCACAGATGATTCAGCACCCAGTAAGAAATAGTTAGCACCTCACAGATTGTTAACAAGATGAAACTGAATATCTGACATGACATAATGCAAGGTTTTCCTCCATCAGCTGCAAATAACCTGTACCTGTAACCAGTACCTTCCCAGCAATGATATGTAACTACAGCACTTACCCAAGTCAGCTCACCAGGTCCACTCTGGCTTCCATCCAGCAGAGCACTAATACATAAGCTTGAGTGCTTTGCAGAAGTCAGAGGCCTAAACAAACCCTCTTTAAAAAATATTCTTTTAGGTACGGAAAACTGGGCATTTGGGTTTAAAAAGTATAACTGGGATATTCTGAATTGTCATTGAAAGATAAAAAAAGCAAAGAAAAAGAGTTCATCAAGTCATTTAGGGAAATAAAGGAAAAAACCTGAAGTCCTGAGTTATTATTCAAGTTCACTTACAGAGAATACAGACAGCAGCTAGATTGCAAGATGTTAAAAACTGCCCCATTTGCATTTGTTCAGCACATCCCATCTTTTCTCAAGCCACGATCTGCTGAGCCACTCTGATCTTTCCAAGCAAAAAAAGAACTTCCTGTTTCCTTGGATGTTAAAAGAGAACCATGGAAATGACTAAGGAAAATTAAAAGTACTCAAGCAAAAGTAGCCACTACACATACTGAGAAAGGTTATGACAGATACAAAAATTGTTTGGTTCCTATTTTGACTTGTGGCCTGCCTGGACAGGTGAAACTAAACTCCAACAGTATCACAAGCTAGGGTGGCTGTAAGCAGAAGACTCAAGTTACTCCTCCGTATTAGCTATCTGTTGATTTTACTTTTTGAATGTCTACCTAACAATAGATCTCTGAACTCACGCATGATTTTAGAGTTCTTTTGCACAAGAAGCATGAAGGTTATAAACACACAAGTATGTGTTGATTTACTACAGTCTATGTCTCTAATATTTAATTCAGTTCCTGAAGATAACTATTTTTTACTGGCAATCAAATTAATGTACTTTACAGAAGTCACACAAGACAACTTTTATGCAATTACTTTAAGTACAAAGCTTGTTTTCCATTTTCTACACTATGTCCAGAAGATTAAAAGCTGCTACTATAGAGAAGTTTTCAGAAAAACCATGAAAGGTCACCCACAGGCACCTTCTTTGTAGCAATTATTCCTCCTGACAACAAACACCAGAATCTGAACAAGTCAAAACCAAGATCCCAGCTAAAGCTCTGGTAAGATCTCAGCTGGAACATCATATTTAGCTCTGGGCAAAAAAGTAAATTGGTTCCTATCATGATGATAGTAATGATATAAGATGAACAGTGAAATTAAGGGATTCCCTTACAAGAAATGAGCTTAGCACATCCTTAAATCGATCAAAGGAGAAGAAAGCAAGAACATGACTACAGTCTTCAGCCATATCTGGGATGGACAGAGCAAGAACACATGACTACATGTACATCGTTCATTCTGGTTTCTGCTCTACACCAGCCAAAACCAAAAGCCATCTACTAAGAAGAAGTCAGTTTTTAAAAGGTGCAAGAAAAAAAGACCCTTCTTTACACAAAATGTAAGGAAGCCTGCCAGGAGATATGAAGAAAGTATAGAAGAGTCAAAAGGAACTGGACAGAGGTTCTCTGATATTTTCAAGAAAACAAATATTAAGGCTGAGGGGAAATAAGAGATAATGGACTGCACAAAATAGACAGGCTAAGAATTGCCCTCAATGGTATGTCCTTTTGTTCTCGGGAAGAGTAGTGGGCTAAATGCACCACTGCCCTGATCCTAGAAGATATTTGTTTAAAATGTTATTATTATGCATTATTATATTTTGTCAACAAAGAGACATCCAAAACAGTGCGAGAAAAACAACCTTTAATTTTTCACAATCAGTTTTGGCTATAACATCATTGGACTAACCCTTATGCAACAAACGAGCCATTAAATGAGCAGATTACTAATGATCTGTAAATTGTTTTCCTCTAGCACTTGAAACTAGCTGCTTGATTGCATAAACAAGTTCAAAGCTTATTTGACCAGCTATGCTTACAAGCAATTAAGATGCACAGATGTACCTGGAACAAATTTAAGATAGTATGTCCCAAGAAAACCATAACCCATCATGCAGGAAGTTTATTGTTCAATAAACATTTTTTCCCCCAAACTCCTATTTAAAATGACTCTAAAACTAGAGGAAGTGTTTGGTCACACATTTCATCTGCAGTGTTCCAGCAGCAGCAGCACTGTCACACAATCTGACGCAACAAAGAACTGCTGATACACAGTAACCCAAGAAAAAAAATGGAAACAAGCAGCTACCATAGTTTTGTACTCAGTATCAACAGTTATGACCTTGTTTTTCGCTTACATGGCTTTGAAATACTGCTAGGCTTACATTTCAATGAAAAATAGCAATTTTTGCCCTAAAGCAGATAACCACATACAGTTTATGCCAGAAAACACACCACCACAGAAGTCCCATCCTGCCTCCAGCCCTCAGTTTTTCACTCCAGCTTTGTTTCTTGTGCCAGTAGAAGCACTTGTGCTATCATGCCTTGAAGCATATCAGAACAGTGATTCCCTGAAGGCAAAAGCTCATCCAGCAGACAGACACTGCTTCTGCAGACTCGTGCACCACGTGACAGGCACATGTACACAGATCTTCAGTGAGCAGGACTTATAGCCTTAACACAGGGCACTAGAACACTAGGATAGCTAATGTGGGCAAGGCAAGCTACAGCCCAATGCATGAATCTCAGAATAAGCATTTGGTAAGCATTACATTTCCATGTTAATGGCAGTCAGCCCTTTTACACATATAAGTAAAATAGCCAGAAAAAATTAGGAAATGCTTAGAAAATTAAGAGTAGATACCAATGAGAACAAGTGTCTAAAATCAGAACACTGACTTAGCATAAATCTGCTCAGGACAACAAAAATCTATACATTACTAACACCACAGGTTTTACCTTCAAAAATCATTTATTAACTAGACAGTTAATAAATGAAAGAGTTATACAGTCAGTAAACAAAAAGATCTTCACTT
The DNA here is from genome assembly GCA_013396875.1 of Vireo altiloquus. Classification (NCBI taxonomy): domain Eukaryota; kingdom Metazoa; phylum Chordata; class Aves; order Passeriformes; family Vireonidae; genus Vireo; species Vireo altiloquus. The sequence continues at coordinate 108,101 of VZRF01000558.1, forward strand.
CTATCAATACTAATATTTTTTTTTCAAGGAATAATTGTTGATTCTGTAACTTAAGCTTTCAAACTGAGAGAAAGATCAGTGCATGAAGGCAAGCAGAAAGACTTCCATGTAAAATACAATCTTCAAATAAGCTTATTAAGGGGCAAGAAGGGTCATTGTTCCATTGTATCTCTGAAGCCTTCTGTGCAAGTGGGAAGTCCAATGATTATGGCAGACAGGCCTTATTAAAACATTCTGTTTTATAAGTTTCCATTTTGACTTGTCAAATCACATTAATTGCCACTTCTCTGCCCAATACTAACTGCAGCAGAGGATGCTTTCTACATATTAGAGCCACCTTCAGAATCACTATGCAAGCCTAATCTATTCCGACATGACAGACAACAGTAAAAGACAGTGACAGGTTAGTAACACAAGTGTCAATCAAGTTCTCAACTACCATTGAAATGCAAACCTATCCTGGGAGAGATAGAGATGTGTAACTTTTGGTTCAGTCTGTATTTCAAAGTTCTTGTACCAGAAAAAGTAACTCTCCATTTATAACACAAGCTAATTTTTTCTTATTGCATAGATACAAAAAAGCTAAGTTTAAACAATACAGGTGCATTTACTGGCATCAGGAAGAGAAAATATGGGTTTGTAACTAACAACAGGAGTGTCAACATAAATAATATGTTGACTCTAATTCTGCCAAAAGAGCAGATAATCTCTTCGGAGTACACTGTCTGCATTTCTTCAGTAAGTATAGTTATTGGAATTTTAACTTCAAAATCACATTTTTTCACCATTTCAAACTTTTGAGTGTTAGAACACTCACTGCATGCAAATCCAAAGAATAACTATTGAAATAATTATGTGCTAGGAATCATCATACTTTCACTGAAAGGACCATACTAGTCACGAGACTGAACAAGATGTTTTGCTATTACAAAATATTTTCTACACAAATTCTTCCTGACATTAATGAACTGCATCAAGTTTGTCACCAGCTCACAAGACAGGTTTGGTTTTGGCAACAGCTTAAGTAAAGCAATTAAAATACAGAGGTCAAAATTTGAATGTTCTGGTTATACAGGTTTATTTTAATTAGTGAACTATCATCAACAATATGTTTTGATATTTTAACTTCAAAGGAGTGAAGTGTAACAGAAGAAAGCAAAGGCTGAAGCAAAATATAAGATTCAGATGCCAAAAAAATAACACTTGCCAGAACGTAAGTAAATGTTTGGTTTCTAAACCATTACTGCTGGTTATCTAGAGATTTTGACCAGGTAAGTAGGAACACAATTGCATGATTTTTTTTAACATCTGGGGGATTTCTGCTTAAGTCTGCCACTTTCGATCACCATCTAGGTCCTAGGGCAACTTGAATAAACGGTCTGGAGTTTCAGACAACCTAATAGACATCAAATAGCATAGGCAGATATTTGACTGACAAGGAAAATGAAAATGGCAAAACCAAAAAAACACTAGAAACAAAAGAATGACAGACATGAGTTTTCACTATGACACAGAATAGAAAACCTCAAAAACTTAAATCAGCCAACCAAGGAGGGTGCAGCATACACTAAGGAGAAAACCACCCCAGCTTTTTGCCACAGTACCTGAAATATCTCTTTTGAAGAGCTAATAAAGAAAAAACTAGCACTTTACCTAGGAAAATAATTGCACACATTGTACCAAACTTTGATTTCTGACTAAATCGAGCCTGAGATCAAAAATTATATTTATAAATCTAACCAGGTTTACACATTACCTTTTAAAAGTTTTTTTTAACAGATACAAGTTGTGTGTTTAATCAACAGACAGAAAAATAAATAACACTGAAAAGCACTTAAAAGGTTTTAGTAACATTGAAAGAATCTAAAAGGTCTGAAAAAAACCCCATCTATTAATCACAGAACTGTCACCAGGAATATAGCCACAGCAATTCTGTAGTCATTCTGCAGAGTAATTTCTGGAGTCATTCTGTAGAAAGCATACCAAAACAGAACATTCTTTATAAACCAAAGACATGGATCTGCACTACTCCTCTTAAGCTGCAATAGCAAAAGTGGCAGACTCAATTTCAGAAGCTTTCAGTCTCCTTTGAAGAACTCTGATGTAGGAAGGTGAAATGTTTTGCATTCAGTTTCTCAACACCTTCTATTTTATGCAGCTTTATATTTTACTACAATTTGACAGCCTACCATGCACATAAAGCTGTGGGATTCACTACCTGAAAACCCAACAAAACCATCAGAACACAAAAGCTGCTTCAAGATACTAATGTCTTAAGAAGTCTTACTTCTCAAATCATCATGAATAGAAATATATGCTATAAAAATAACCCAGACAAGCACACAGTATTTCACTGCCTTCCACTCTACTGTTAGCAGAGGAAGGTGTCAGGAAGCATCAAAACTTGAGTTACAAGAATACATAACACCTATGGAAGTATGTCTTAACAAATAGAAATGTTCTTCATTTCAAATAGTGTGTTCTGCTGAGCTATCTGCCATCACACTGATCAAGCATCTGCTCATTAAAGTCTTTAGGTTCATTAGTCATGTTCTTGATAACACACACATACCAGCTTCTCAATCAGAACTGGTCACAGTGCTAGCTGGAATGCACACATGGCTACAAGTAAACCATAAACCTGAAGGCAATCAAGTCATGCTGCAGTCTCTTATCAAAGCTTTGGAACAGAACTTACTCAGTTCATTTCTTTAACAGCTAAGCGAGATGCTGATGTAACACTGATTTAGCTACAGCCACAGCTAACCTATGATAGTCTCTGTTAATGAGAAGTTTGCATTTGCTATACACTGGGATAAAAAGCTACACATTTCTAAGTGAAGTATTTGCAAAAGGGAAGAAATCCAATGCCAAACTCAACCTTTAGTCAGAAGTCTGCTTTGTGTAAATTTACCACAAACATTAGGATCAGCATTAGGGAAACAGAGCAAAGAGTATTACCAACTGTCTTTGAAATGGTCTAGACAAACATTTGATAAAAAGGTTTAGTATATAAAAAGAAACAAAAAACCTTTCATATATACTGGCAACTACTCCTACACAACAAAAATAAACAATGACCAGGTGGACCAAAAAAAAGTGATTTTTTTTCTTTCTGATAGAGATTGGTTTGGTTTGTTGTTTGTTGATTTTTTTTAAAGTGCTAAATGAAAACTAGCAGGTAAATGCCTATAAAAACAAAGAAATCCAAAACACTGGAGTAAAGAATAACATGTCACCATCCAGAATGAGTTCTGGACATGTTTGAGCAATGCCTCAAAACCTCAAGCTCCTTCAGTGTGTGTTCTCCTTTTGGGAAGTTTTCCTTTCCTCATCTCAGGTACCAAGAAAGGCCAATAGCATCAAATACACACTGACTCCTACAAAGTACTTGGTTGATTAACCAAAAGCCCTGAATTCCTTTACTATAGGATGCCAACTCATACATTTCACAACTTCATTTTCCTGATCCCCAAGAAATTGCCCAGAGCCCCACACTCCAGATAACAGGCATACCTATGATGTCACAGGGATGACACAGACATACCCACACTGCTGCAGGAGCCCTTTCTGAACAAGAACAAAACAAAGGAATCCTGACCTACGAGTTTCCGGGCTGCTGGTTAAAGAGCCATAGACAAAGGTTCTCTCATTTTCCTCCAGCAATATCTGCAGATATTAAACAAGAGCAAAGGGGTATGCTGATTTGGGAAGTTTTGATCATGCTATAAGCTCACTCTTAAGAGAAAGCAAGGTTCTGAAATTTAAACCATCCTCAGAAGTATTTTAGCAACTTACTTTCATATTAATGAAATTATTATAATTTTGTATCACTTACTCTCTAATGGAAACAAGATAAAGAAGGTAGGCAGACAATACCTGAATTTCTGGAACATCATGTCTGAAAGGAAAAGCAGCTTTTCAAATCTTTTCTACATTACAAAGCTGCACAACTTGCTCTAGAAGAAAATTTAACTTTTTTTTCAGATCTCACTTCTCACGTTAAATCTACACATGAAAATGAAATGAATCCAACAAAACCCATAACCGCAGGAATCACTAAAAATGTATCCATTTGGAGGTGAATAGAGACTTGAGCATTTGCATAGGAGAAAGGATTATGACAACCAATGTCCTCCACTAAAACTGTGTGACAAGCCTAACATGTTTTCCCAAGGAGGAAAAAAAAAAAAATCCTAAACTTTAAACTAAGAACCACCCCCCCAAACAAACAAATCAGCCAACCGGAAAAATCCCACACCTGACACAACAGAAGCTGACTTCCACATTACATCCAAATAAAACCAAAAGATTTTACTAGGACACATAGCAGGTAAAGCGGCAAATTAATAGGCAAAGTCAAGCCCAAAATTAAAGCTCAATTCTAAATTAAGTATTTAAGCACTAGGCAAATGAGATTGGATACTTTTTCATCAAGAAGCCAAGAATTTAGCATGTAACTACAAGCCATCAAAGGTCTCCCCTTCTGTATGAAGTAGCTGCATTTTGCCAGAAAAGCACACTCGCAAAAGAATAGGATTTTACTCTTCTTTTGTAGCCTAAAGAGTGGTTTGTATCTTCTGTTCTATATGAGATCTTGTCACCACCAATGAAGCTCTTCAAACAAGACTTCCTCTAACCTTGTTGAATGTAGAAAGAAATCCACGATTTGTACAAAGTAGAGTCTATTACTCATCTCAAAGAGGTTTAAGTAGCCGTATTAGTTTAAGCTAATAGAATTTATACCTGACCTATTCCTTCTTAACAAGAAGGTTGCTTCACAGGGAAGGCTCTCTTGAAGAGAAGATATATTCAGAACTCCAAGCAGCATCTTACCAAGAAAGACAGAAAAAGTAGCTACACGTTGTATCAATCCCATGCCTATTTGTATATGTTCTCTAAAATATTATACCTATTTCTTTTGCTATTTTGTAAGCTTCATCTGGTGTATTGGCAACCACTCCATGTGGAACAGAAATGCCAGCCTCCTTCAACAGTCCCATGCTCAGGTATTCATGGAGTGACAGCCTTCTCTGTTGCTGTTGTTGCACTTGAAACCCATGATTATTGAGTATTCCTGGACTTCCAGCAAGTACCTGAAGGAAAAGAACAAAAAGAAAAAAGAAAACAAAAGCACATAACTATTTGTGGAAACTGCCTTCTTTGTTTAAGTTAAAAAAAAGTCTACATATTAAACAAGTACACTTTAGCATACCAGTGCAAACACCTGAACACTTAATCCTACCCTTCCACATTAGTCATTTAAATCAGGTGTGGTATTTGATTTTGTGAGGTTTTATTGGGCAAGGAGAAAGAGCTGGTCAAACTGCTAGCACTGACAAGGACTGGCAGGCTTAAAAATCCCTTGAATATTTAGTTAGCATTTAAGAACTTTAAAAAAACATCTGTAAGAAAAAGAACCTCAAGGAATTTTGTAAGCATTCTGTAACACAAAATTTAACAACAACAAAGGCAAAAAATGTTTGGTGTGTTTTCTGTATTTTGCTATATGCAAACAAGACCTTAATTTTATACATACACAAAGGAGGAATCCTACTGAATTCAACTAATCCTTGAACGTAGATGAGTACCAAAAGACTCATGGTAAAAAGATGACAGAAGAAATTTAGATACAAAACAAACTTTTGCGTTTATTTTTATATTTTTAGTATGTACCATTGGCACAAGCACTGCAAAAATCAACCTGTATTAGGAAGTTTCTAACAACAAGCAACAAGCTGGATTTTTAAGGTTTCATTTAACTTCAAAGAAAGCAAACAAGCAGACGACACAGGAGATTTACTACAGCATTCCAAGCTAGCGAATGGACAGGGCCTGTGTAGCCTCCAAAGGATTCCTGCTCCATGCAGGAGGCCCTTTCCTTGGCACGACCCCAAGAGAGAGGCGCTGAGTGACCCGCCGGCTCCGGGAGGCTGCGTGTAACTCGAGAGGGGCACCCTCGGCGACCTTCCCCAGTACGTGGCAGGAGGAGATGGTGGCAGCGAGCGTCACACTCCGTGTCACACGCTGCAGCCTCCCGAGCTCCTTCGTGTCACCGCTTCCCAGGGGTGCCGCAGCCAAAAACATGCCCGCACCCGCGAATGGCATTCACAGCAGCCAAGAGCAGAGGCCGGCGAGGTGCGAGCTCGAAGAAGAGTTTAACTAGAACAGCCGGACCTCTCCTAGGAACAAGGTGACGGCGGAGATGGAAACACCGGGATTTCCAATCAAGGTAGGGGAGTGGGCGCTGAAAAGGATGGGAAAGGGAACCACGCTGGGACAACAAGCAAGAACAGCGGCTGCGAGGGGCCGTACGCCAAAGATGAGCACAGGGCTACCAGCCCCGCCTCAGGGCAGGACAGCGG
>VZRF01000558.1:115240-159607 GCA_013396875.1 Vireo altiloquus
CTCCCCTCGCCGGCGCTCCGCGGGGAGCGACCGCGACCCCAGCCGGCCCCGCCTCGGCCCCGACCCAGCCCACCCCCGCTCCCGAGCGGCCGCTACCTTCCCCGCGGTGGAACCCAGCGAGGCGCGGAGGCCGCTGCCCCTCAGCCCGGCCGACAGCCGGCTGCAGATCATGGAGGCCGCCATGGCGGAGCCCCTTCGCCCTCGGGTGCCCCTGGCAGCGCGCAGGCGCCGCTCCCGAGGCGGGGCNCCTACACTCCCTCCCGGTTCAGCTTCAGAATGGAAAAACTTCCAGTGTTTTCACACTGAGGATTACTTTTTTTGGTTTCGTATTTCAGGGTGTTTTCATAAGACAAGGGGGAATGGTTTTAAAGTGAAAGAGGGCGGATTTAGATTAGATATTAGGAAGAAATTCCCTGCTGTGAGGATGGGAGGCACTGGAACAGGTTGCTCAGAGAAGTTGTGGATGCCCCATCCCTGGAAGTGTTCAAGGCCAGGTTGGATGGGGCTCTGAGCAACCTGGTCTAGTGGAAGGTGTCCCTGCCCATGGCAGGAGGGTTGGAATCAGATGGTCTTTAATGTCCTTTCCAACCCAAACCATTCTGTGGTTCAATGACTGAACTGAGGACTAGTAGGCACTGGTAGGTATTTTGCAGCCCACCTTCCCCCCACCCATCCCAGGCCCCTTCCCCATGCCACAAATCCCATTTCTGCCTCACACAGCTCCACACTGCACCTCTCCCTCTGCAGTTCAGTGTCAGTACTTTTACTTCAGTGGCCTTGACTCAGGTCACTAAGGAACAGAAACAGGGGACAGGTGTCCCTGCAGAAACTAGTGACCAGACCTTGTGATTGACAAGGAGTCAAAGCTTTTTCCTTTAAAACAAAATGATAATTTCGTAAATAGCACTGTCCTATTTGGGAAATTGGAACAAGAATGTCCTCTACCACTAATAAGGAAAAATGCAGTTATTTCTGTGCATTATGAACCTCAAAGCAAGATCTGATGTGAAGGAAAGCCACGTCAGAGCTGTGATTCCTCTGAGTTTTGTAACTGGATGAGTTGCCTCTTTTTGTTCTGAAAGTGAAAATGCATTATCGTAACTTCTCCTTGGGTGAGTATTGCAAAAGACTGAGTTATTCTGGGTCAGTTATTTTGCTCCTGGTCCTCTGCTGTCCTAGTGTTATTGTCACTTGTTAGCACTGCAGTGAGCTCTGCAGAGTGCTTAGCTCTGCATCTCTGTGTTCAGACACACAAGGTAGGAGTACGTGTCACTGAACCTGTAAGCAGCTGCAAAATTTTGATAGACCATCCAAAATTTCCCACCACAACTGATAAAATATTTCTTCCTGCCAAGGGGAAGAAAAAGCACTTGAACTCTGTGCTCTTTCTGCCCTGTGTACACATGGTAGCTCTTCACTAGTCACAGGACCTGCTGCAGTTCCATCGCAGGACAATACGTGGATGCCATTTCTACGTACAGAGAAGTCCCTAACTCTGGGAGACTCCCCAAAATGACCTCTGCCCCAGAAAGCATTTGCAACAAAGTTTACAAGAGGATGTAATGGATCTTGGCAAAACTTTAAGCCTTAACCTTAAAAGCCCAAAGCTACTGCTCAGAGATAAGTACAGGTCAGGAAACCAGGCTTTTATCCTGACTCAGTTGCTTGCTACTGCAAGAAAATTGGACAGCTCTCTCTGGGTTTATAATTAATTCTTAACTTAGCACATGGCTGTAAAACATTCAGTTTACAACTACTACTGTATCTTCTTCTTCTCACTAGGAGTGACTATCCTTCCAGTTTCATGATGAAGACAGTTTTTACCTTATACATCAAAAGAAGAAATGTCACATGGCTGACAATATTTAAGGACTCGTAGGAAGATTGAGGCAGCTGCTGCCGTTATCTAGAGTCTGATACACAGCTGTATGGAGAGCTTTAATTATCTGGATGATGTATTGTCTGATTTCCTTCTTGGCTGTGAAAACTCCTCTAACTGGGATGGACTGTAAAAATGCCTGTATTTCTGTCTGATCACCAGTGCCACCATCTGGCTCTGACTGTCAGCACAAGGTGGCTGCAAGCACAATTCAAAACCTTAAAGACAACAGTTGTTTAAATGGCACATTCACCTTTTCTTTACTTCGTTAGAGATTCAAGAAAATATGAAAATCTTGGCTACAACCAGAAAAATTCCTAGTGAGTCCAATTAAACTCACTCAGGTTTGTATAGGCTCGGCCTAGTTCAGTATCTGAACTACAATTGCAGAGATTGCACAAGGAATGCACTGTAGGATTCTAGTAGATATCCAGAGATTTTGCTAAATCTCCAGAAATAGAATCCATCCTATTCAAAGTTTAAAATGGAAAGATTTCTTGCTAATTCAGAATAATCTTTTTAAAACAGAATCAAGGCCCTCTCTGAAAAGCTGTATTTAAAACTATAAAGAAGCATGGAAAAGGTACATTACAAATGCAATAGAAGGAGCCAAGAAGTTTTAACAGACAAGCAGGCAAAATAAAGTATCCTGTTTGAGGCCAAATAAAGCATCCTGGAAGGCTCAGGCATTATGAATAGATATGAATTTGCTTTATTATGAATTGATCACATTCACCTAGTGACAGTGGTACAATCTGATTTATTTCCCAGACCTTGTAAGTTCCACTGGTTGATACTTGATAGTTGAAAAGCATCAGGAGACAGGGTCTTGGCAAGAACATCAGAGTGGGAAAGTCAAAACCTCTGCCAAGGCTATGAGTTCGGAGAGTAGAAAATTTCCAAGAAGACATTTATCAGGGTCTTACAAAGCATCCCAGTACCTGTGAAGAAAACCACCCTGAACTTTCCAGAACACTTTTAGTTGAAGACAGGAGGGAAGAGCCCACTTTTTTGGTATGGTAGATGAGTAAACAGGTTTAGCTGATGAATCAGCCAAGGTCAAAGCAAAAAACTGACTTTGAAGCAAAGTGAGAATAATCCTTCAGTGGTGTCTACCTTGCCTTACATAGCACATCTTGCAGATGGTGAATTCTCTCTGCATCACTTGTCTGCAGGAGACATCATGGTGGTCTCTGGATAATCTGCAGGTTGCTAAGGGGACCCTCAGGCACATCTAACATGAAACTATTCACTGCACCCATTTGCAATATGAACAGGTTATTCCATCTCTCCTCCCAGTCATACAGAAAAGACAATCCAGGGTCCTTCCCTGAAGGTGCTCCAGTGTCTCTCCTGCAAGGATTATGATATATGTCCTAGCAGACAGGCATTTAGCATGTGCACTCTCAGGTCTGGGTGGGCACAGTTTTCTACAGAGCAAAGCATGAACATTAATTGCTAACTCACTATCTGTCCCAACAGAAGAACGGTGAAACACCAGGGAATACTGGTAGGTGAAAAGTTCAATGAAAGCAAAAGGATTTGGTGTACAAAAATGATCTTGCACACAGCTAAACTTGTGTGCTGCAAAATGATGGAAATTTACATGGGCTCAATAGGAATTCTTAGCAGGTTTAAAGAAGAGAAACAAGAAGAGAGTTAGTAAATACACAGAAGCCATCTCTGCCTTGATAAGTCACTGAACCACAGATGGCTGTAGAATAATAGTCAAGAACCCTGTCATGATTTCTTGCCTACGATATTCCTTCCAGACATCCGTTCTGGACCTCCAGGTACTATCCTAGATGGATAAGGAACAGACACTTTTATATTCTTCTGATTCAGTGTCCCCTGGTATTGAGTACACCCAGAAGTTTCGCTGAAGCGCAATCCATCTTCACCAGCCTATGAGTTGCCCAAGGTCACTTAAAATGTTAATGACAAAACTTCAGATAAAAGAGAATTGTCTCACCACCTTCACTCATTCCAGTGACTCAGTCCTGTCTGTACACAGCAAAGAAATAATTAACAAGCAATGAAGACAGCACACCTGTACTACAGCTCTAATTTGTCCTATTGCTCTTGCACACACCATTATTCTTTCCATATGCAAATGATCAGAGGTTATTTACATTTCAACATAAAAACAACATATCGCACTTTGACTAATTTCCACTAATAATGCTTATGAAGCTATAATATTACAGCAAGTAATGATTTATGGTAAAAGACAAACATTTAAGGAAAGCACAAGGTGTCATGGAAATAATTCTACTAAAATAAAAGTGAGAAACAGTTCACAATGTTACGTTTTCAGTATCAGGGTTCAGGATAACAACCAGCTGCTTGAATGCAAGAGAAGAAAAATCTTACAAGTTCAAGTTTCAGGCAGGTTGCAGGCAGGACTTTGGTGCTATGCACTGCTGTCACATTCCACCCAGCTTCAGAATGCCAGCTTTGCAATGTCAAATATTTAAATATAATCCTTACAGCTTCCAGTTCATACTTCTGCTAAGCAAATGTGAATATCTAGTACATTCCACAGCCAGAGAAATATGTGTATGAAATTCTCAGAAAGATTGATGTTTTCTGGTTCTGTAGCTGCTTTTCAATAAGCTGATGTACACTGTGTACTTTCCCTATGCGTGCTCTTTTCAGAGAACAGCTATGCAGCCTTTTTAATGTGACATAAATCTGGCCTGTCACTAACATGGTTAGTCCCACCATTCTTGTTTCCAGCTGCTCTCACTCACTGCCTCCCTCATTTATGTACCTGAGCTGTAAATTGCATCAGGGAACACATCCTGCTGAAAAAGTAATCTCTCTCCGAGTTTGCTGAGTCAGGTTTGGCTTTCTGCTATGTTTAATCTCATTGAACTCTGTCCCGTCCCCTCCCTGTGCCACCCACAGCATGCTAGAAAACAGATTAATGAAAAAAAAGGGGGGGTTTGATCCAGATGAGCTCAGACATACAGTTCATTCAATAACAGTCATTCAATAACACTCCAATCAGTAACAGTGTTAGCATAAGGAACGAGGGATTGGGCCTGAAAAGCCTCTTTTCCAGTAGCTGCTGGACACATGCTGGTTTAAATACACTGTTTTGGCTGTTTGTCTCACAGAAGTACTTTGTCAGATAAAATATTAATAAACAAGTTTACAAGTGCATATAAATCATAATCTTGCAAGCTTTTCAACATACTAGTGTGGCAGAGGATTTTGTTACTTTCTCATTCTTGGTTTATTCCCTTATCTGTCCTCAGTTGATGTCTGTTCACTGTCAAACTCAGAAAACCAGCCTATATTTACTTCACAATCTGCAAAACCTGACGCATAGGCATGTCCTAAATAAATCCTAGAATGAAACCAATTAGAACAGATTCAGTCAACAAAATGCTTATATTCATACAGTATTCTTTATATTAATGCTCACAAATGTAAGGTGAAAAAATTGAAACAAATCCAAACGTCTGTATACAAGCAGATTTCAAAACCTTAACAAAAAATTAGCCATTTGAAAGTTCTGCAAAAGGGTAATACTTCACATCTTCATTGTGATCAAGAGGATGGTAGAGAAGGGAAAATCTTAGCCTACTGACAAATAAAAATATATTGTTTATAAAAATATACCTTTTATACTCTACATAATCTTTATATAATATTTTCATTGAATTGTATCCTGCTGACACAGTAAACCAGCTTAATGACCCTATAAACGTTTTTTTATATTTAAAGATAAATCAGTAGAATGACAGTGGGTCACCCTCAAGATGTGTTACTAAATGCTGGTTGGTAAAAGGTACAGGAAAATGGTGTACATAGAAAGCAGAACCTTTTCATTGCTCAGGTAAAAAACTTTGTGGTGTTTTAATGTATTGGACCAGAATGAGCTTCGTGGATGAGGAGGAGTCTTTGATATGGCTTTTGTAAGATCATTATCTTCTTAAAATGCAAATACAGAAGTGATATAACTGACTGATGTTTCATCTGGAGATTAGGATACCCCAGCTGTACCAGACAGATACAAATGAATGAGCTCGGTTTACAAAAAGTCTTGTTAGCATGGCAATTTGCCCAAGATTATTTATTTATTGTTGTTATTGTTATTATTCTTATTATTTACTAATGTCATTAATTCAGGGTATGGGCTGACATCACAGTTAAGCAGCACAGCCAAATACTGTCAAAGGGCAACCTTGCTTCTAGCACGCCCAGCCGTTCAGTGCTGACATGCCCTTCATGCCAACACTGGAACACATCTGATGCTGTATTGAGCCAGCTCAGGCAATTAAACTCCAGAAAACTGATCCCAAGAAATGTGATTATGCTTCAGCCAGTTTGGCCCTCTGACCTTCATATGTAAATAACAACATCGTATACAAATATTTTAAAATCTTACAAAAAAAAAAAAAACCCAAAACAAAAAAAACAAAAAAAACAAAAAAAACAAAAAAAACAAAAAAAACAAAAAAAACAAAAAAAACAAAACCCCAAAGCCAAACAATTTGAAAGGTCTGCAAATAAAAAACTTTATTTGTTGTGATCGGTAGGCTGAAGAAGGGGAAATTCTGACAAACTTTATAGTTGTTTATGAAGAAAATGAAAGCTTGTATCTTGTATTCTACATATCTCTGTAATTTATAAAAATGTGAGAATGAAGGTAAGTATTTGTTAGAAGAAGCTTTTATTTCTTCTTTATCAGTCAGGAACTGTTATTCCGTCTCTGGAGCTCTGCTCATCTAAGTTTGTAGCTTCCTTTTTAAATAATTCCAACGTGGCACTTCAGAGCCAGACTCTTCACACACCAAAAACTGTGGGCTAATCAAACTTAAATTCCAAGCAAATCTGCAGTCAGAGATGGACTGGCTCCCTGACCTTCACCGAGACGTATCTTACTCATTTTCAGCTGCCCCTCATCTGCACAAACGCCTTTTCTATTCCCGGTGACCTCACAAGTCCCTGCGCACTCAGAGGCAAGGAACCCCAGGCGCACAGCAGGACACAGCACCTCTCCCTCTCGAGCCTGCCTTGGAATCTCGCCACCTTCCTCACCAGCGACGTCACCGCCACGCTCATCTTGCGCGCTCCTGACACACCCCCGGGCAAGGGCCTCCCAAAACCCGGGATCCCAAAACCTGATTGGCGGACCCGCCCCCGCCCGCCCGCGGCGGGCCGGAACCTCGCAGCGCCCGGGGCTGCCATGGGCGAGGAGGCGACGCAGCCCCGGCGGCCCGGGGTCGGCGTGGGGGTGGTGGTCACCAGCGCCGCGCACCCCAACTGCGTCCTCCTGGGCAAGCGGAAGGGCGCGCTGGGCGCCGGCACCTACCAGCTCCCCGGAGGCCACCTGGAGTTCGGGTAGGAGCCCTCCCTCCCCGCCCTGCCCTTCCCTTGCCCTGCCGTGCCCTGAGGCGGCCGTGCCTTCCCTTCCGGGCCTTGCCCGTCCGCAGGGAGAGCCTGGCGGAGTGCGCGGCGCGGGAGACGCTGGAGGAGGCGGCGCTGCGGCTGCGCCACGTGCGGTTCGCGTCGGCCGTGAACGCGGTGTGCGCGTCCCAGCGCTACCACTATGTCACCGTGCTCATGAAGGGCGAGGCCGAGCCCGGCGCCGAGCCGCGAAACCAGGAGCCCGACAAGAACGAGGGTGAGTAATCATCTCGTTCCAAGCCCCCTGCCACGGGCAGGGACACCTCCCACTAGATCAGGTGGCTCAGAACTCCATCCAGCCTGGCCTTGAACACTCTCAGGGATGGGGCATCCGCAGCTTCTCTGGGAAACAGAAAAGCTGCTCAGGCAAAATGACTCTGTATGCAACAGAGAACTTGTCTTTTATTGGTAGTTTCTGCATGATCCATCCCGACTTGCAGAGGAAGAATTGTTGTATCACAGAAACACAGAATATCCCGAGTTGGAAGGGACCCCCAAAAGCATCATCTAAATCCCATTCCTGGCCCTGCACAGGACAACCTCAACAATCCCACCTTGTGCCTGAGAAGGTTGTCCAAACAACCTTCTCAGGCACAAGACCTTCTGTCCCTGAGTTCTGTCATGCTACGCTGTAGAGCCTATTCCAGTGCCCCACCACCCTCTATGTGAATCACCTTTTCCTAACATGCAGCCTAAACCTTCCCTGACACAACTTCATGCTGTTTCTTTGGGTCCTGTCTCAACTATATACTCTGATTTTTCTTCCTCTTTTTTTTTTTTTTTTCCCTTACAGGCTGGGAATGGGTCAAATGGGATGAATTTCCCCCAGCAGATCAACTCTTTTGGGCCTTACGCTGTTTAAGAGAGCAAGGTTACAATCCCTTTACAGAAGATTTCGATCATTTAAAGGGGTACACGGGAAGTCACCAATTAGAGTAAAAACAAATTGTATGTTATGTAACAAACTAAAGAACAGACCTGCTTTTTTTGTTGTAGAAGAAAAAAAAAGATTTAAAGTGCTCACCCTGCCCATGTGAAAATATTATCTTGCCCAAAGAAGAAAATGCCAAGTGTTTCAGTGCTTTTACCAGATTTCACATGATGGTTGTCTCATTTCAGACCCATTTCTAGGTCTTGTAGTTAACAATTAATGTTTGCTTTTACAGAAAACTCAGTGTTTTATCTGGTTAATCTTTATACTGATGAACAGCCATATGAAGTCAGCACTAGCCAGGGAAGCTTACTCACTTGGAAGCAGTTGCAGCAAGAAAACTCACTTGTTTAAACCTGCTTTCCTGTAATTATTGGACCAATTTTAAAACTTAGCCTTGTCTCTTAGCTTCAGTTATGAAGCTACTGTCATGTACAAAAGTTACATTTAATAGACAATGCCTTTTTCTCCTGCAGACAGCAGTATATACTTGAAAATCAAAGTATTATAAATATGAAAAGATTGTCATGACTTATTTCAGGGAATGAAAATTCCCTGACCCTTCTTGCCACTTGCTTTCACAACAGAGTTCTCTTTAGAGCCTCAGTTACACTGAATTTATCTGCAGAAATGTCTCAGGTCTCTGCAGTTGATCTGAATTTATGTTATTGAGCTCTTAAAATGGAGAGGTGCCTGCTCTACTAGGCTGACACAAATCTCATTTATAGGTATAGCTCCATGGCAGAAGTCATACTTTGTGGCTGAAGAGTTGTCAGTATTAAACAGCACAGATGGGTGTAATTCTGTATGGCTACTGAAATTTGGTAAAATTGTAAATTTTCAGTTTGACTAAATGACTGAGTTGTTAGTGAATGAAACTACAGTACCCAACAATACACACAAAACCAAGGAGTTAATATTTTTTAATTTTTCTAGAAACTGTAGCAAATTTTGATTCTTTTGCAACTGTAAAGTCACTAAGATACCAGCAATTAATATTAGGATATAAGTTTTAAAGAAACTGCTAATTGGTTCATTTTTTTCTTGTCAGGGTTCTTTTAAAGTACAGCTCTTGTCTATTTCCTTTAGGTATACTCATTGTACAAAAATGTTGTAAGATACCTTTAATTTCTTTTGAATAAAACACAGGCACAATACTGAGAGATTAAAATTGCCTGAAATTATGAATTTACTTCTCAGTTCTTAAGAGAAATCAGCTTGAGGGGTTCAAAGCTCTTCCTTACATTGTACATACACTTTTTAAATGGAGATGGCTCTTCTTGCTGAGAAGCAGAAGCAGACAGAGTGATGAGGCATAAGGATGCTACTGCCCATGGCAATCCTGCTTAGAGTTTGAAGTATTAATTATGTGCAACTTCCCTTAGGACAGATACCTGTTCTCTGAAGTGAAGAAAGACGTAACGTTACACAGCAGTTTTGAAATGGGAAATATCACTGAAAATTCCTTTGTTACTCTACCTTTGTAAAAAGCTTATTTTTCTATTCAAAAGTGGAGATTTGCTTCCTGAAAGCAACCTTATGTACACTGAAAATTATTCTGTTCAGCTGTCAACAAAGAAGCTGTAGGAATAGTTGACAGATGTCCTGCCCATCTGTCACAAAGAATAATAAAGAAAAAAAATTAAATTATTTAGTACAATTTTTAATTTTAGAAGGCATCTGGCTCTTGGTGAGAAAACAGGACCCACTCTAAGATGGTTTGTCATACAATAAATACTTTCTTAGCATATTTTGTTAATGGTTATATCCATTCTATCTCTTGTAAATACACAAGTAGACACTGAAATGAGGACACAAACAGTATCTCCATATGTCAGCATTTCTCTGTCCTTTTTAAGTGGACTGAGTAAATGACTACAGTACATTACTGCAACCAGCTGTCAGCAATCCCCAACTTAAATAACTTTGTTTGTATGCATGTAGGTATCAAACATCTATATTTCCCACCCCTCCAGAAAATTTGCTTCTCAGTTGATTTTAGCTGCCAAGACTCAGTCCTTTCAACTAAGTTTTTTCTTTGATTTTTGGTACTTTTGCTAAATAGGAAAATCTATTATGTACATATCTAAGCCACTGAATAACAGAACACTCAGTTACCATTTCACGGTTCACTAAACTGCTTGTAACTGACAGAATTCACCTAAAATGGCATTATAGTTAGCCAGCATTGAGAAATATATTCCTGAACTGTACATAGTTTGGAGCACTGATGCAAGGAAACAGATTAGGATACATCTAATACCCACAGTTAGATTTTATGCTAAGTGAACAGTGGGCAGAGCTATATACCTATTTCTTAGATGTAATCATGCTGACATTGGTCCCATTTCATCCTTTAAAGAGTAACAAACAAACCAGAAAAAGAAGTGATCATTGCTTCAGTTCCCTCTTATACCTGTAAACAATCCCTTACCTCCACAATATTTCAGTTGGTGAATTACATGACACAGCCATAGAGGAGCTTTGGGTTGACTGTAACACTTACACTTCCCAGGAGTATTAATTATCTGGATTTGTATTTCATTTCCAGAATGTCCTTGTAAGTTAGAAGATAAAAGAGACCAGTGATATGTGTCTGTGTGATGTGTTAAGAGAGGGGCATTTAGAAAGAAAATACCAATCCTATTAAACAAAGCATTAAGAAACTCCACTTTGCAATATTGTGTATGATTCTGATCACACATGTTTTAAGACAAACTAATGTGAGCTAGAAAAGGGGTAGGCAAGGTTAAACTAGGATGACTGAGACAGGGTACATGTATTAGGGATTAATGTGAATTAAAGAGAAAAGACATTGGAGATAAGCACCCAAGAGGAAAACACAATAATGAATAAAGGTTACAGTATGTAATATTGATATATGAATATATATGAATAACTTTAGACTGTGAAAGAGGTGACAATTTAATAACTCTGAAAATACTTCTAAAAAGAACAGCTGAGACAAAAACAAATCCCCCATTTCTCTGAAAATAAAAACCACTGCCCCATATTATGTGATTGAACCTGACTGAAGTCCTCCTCCTTTCTACATCCTTATGAGATTTGTATGTATGTTGGTCACAGGTGACAGCATTACTGTCAGCAATGTTTGAAAGACTACTTGAGCAAGGGAGGAATTACCTGATTCATCGGATACCTCCTGTGAGGAATTTATAAAATGGAAATGTGAAGAGAATTGTGATCTGTGCTGCAGGAAATCTTGCTGCAGGACAGAAACCTGTAACTGCCAGGAGCAACAGTTCACATGAGTTTTGTAATTTGATTATCAGAGGGTTACGTAAGAGAAAAGCAGCTGTCATAAAATGACTCCTTAAGCAAAACAGAACAAGGAAAGGAAAGCCAAGGGAAGTGCCTTTGGAAAGATAAAATTAACGTTGCAGCTGATGCAGGAAATGCAACTAAACGCCAAAGTAAACAAATCAGCAGGTTCAAAGACCTGAAAAAAATTATAGATGACAAGAAAATAAAAATCCTTGAACACTTTGATCTGAAAGGAGCTAAACCTGTAGCATGTCCCAAAGTGTGCCACCTCCAGGGTCCAAGGACGCTTAACCAAGTATTGGTGCAGCCTTGTGGGTGGGCACTTGCTGCCTCAGGGTCTTGCCCAGCTTTGTGTGTACATGGAAGGGCTTGCCTGAAAAGGAAAGACAGGCTTTCCACTTCTGACTTCTCCTCAGCTGCTTCTAATGCTGACTGGGCATTTTGCAAAGGGGAAAATGAAATACCAACTTCTGAAAATCAGAATTCAACCACATACTGGGATTAAATGTGCTGAGTATTGAAGTTACATGGCAACTCATCTAAGATTCAAGTTTGGAAAGCTGAAGTTAGACCAAAGCTGAGTTTATTTATGACAAATCATTCATTATATATTACAATAATTACAAACTTTTATTACACCTTATTGCCGTATTTTTGTTCTCGATACACAGATGATCAAGAACATGGATTTAGGCAGTAACAAAAAAAGATACTAAAATTACAAACTTCATGTTTCATTTCTATGGCATAGAAAAGGCTGTCATCAAAAGAGTAAAGTTACTAACAAACATACAAGGGGATTCCCCTTACACCTTTTTTCCCAGGAACTTATATCATCTAATGTATAGTAAATACATACATATAAATATATATTTACACATCTCTTGCAAACATATATTTACACAATCACTGAAAATCTGATATCTCTCCTCCAACAGACAGCTCCCAGTCATTTCACTTCAACATCTAATGGGAAAAAAACAAGTCTGTAGTCCATGGTTTTAAATTAGTCACCCTATTTCTGAGCCAGCTGTTATCTTCTCCCTGCAAAGGGCTGCTGGTATAACAAAAGGATATTGCAGTTTGTGACAAACAGCATCTAACCTACCTTCACCACAGGAAAGGTCTACTAGGGATACTGTCCCTCTTGTACCTAGTCTGAGTCACTGCTGCTGCTTGAGGAGTCTGTTGACATAACTTCTACATCATCCTCATTCTCTTTATTGTGTCCTGGAGGCTCCAACATGAAGTCATTACTATGGTTAGGAGGTAGCATGTTCATTGACATATCACTCGACTGCCAAGGATACTGAGGAGCAAGCACATCTGGAAAAAAAGTGGCATAATCAAGCAAACTATCAGTTTTGTATATTGACAAATTCAAAAAGACACATCAACCAGAACTTCAGTTTAAAATCAAAACAAGTGTTAAAATCTTTCCTGAATTTTGGACAGATTAAACCCTCCAGTAACAGCTCAAAAACATCTCATGATGGAGCAATTCTGTAATTGTAAAAGTCTACTCTGACAGAGAGGCCCATTTATGTAGGTAGCTCTTAATAACTCATATACAGAGCTTTTCACCTTCAAAGCACAGTTTGAACTGACTTAGCATTCACAACTACTGGGCGTAATAAAAACTATCCCCGTCTGTCAGTATGCAAAAATAGATAAAAATACAAGATAAAAACAAAATTCAGGCAGACCATAAAAATTCAGAGAAAAAAGCTTTATCCAAATATGCCTGAAAAGCCTTTATTTGAACAAGCTGAGAATGGAAGCCAGTGTTTTACACTGTGTGGCGATGCTTTAATGTAGATCAAATCTGCTATTAGATCCAATCAGGCTGAATGCGTGTGCTAAGCAGCCTCAAAGTTTGGAGGCTACCAGGTAGCCCAGCAACTGGCTTGCACATTCACTAAGGACTCAGTAACTGGGCATCTCTGCAGGAGTCTCCAAAAGGACTAGATCCTATAATTAGCATTCTCAGTACATGCCCCCACACACCAACAGATTCAGCATTCCTACACAAAACGCTGGGGCAGCCTCAACTTTCTTGTAAATGAATGTTTCCCTCTTATCTTGACAGTCTAGTTGTGTGAGGGAGGAGCCCAAGACCCAATTAAGAACTTTACTGGAGGAATTTAAATCCCACATCTTCCAGCTTCTTAAGGAAAATCCCTAAAATTCCTGAAAATTCCTTTCAGTTCTTACAGAGACAGCACTCAAAAGTAAACAGATCAAGTCTGCATCCTGTAAAGCAGAGGAGTCAGCCAGAATGGGCTCTACCAAAACTTACATAACCAAATGCTCAAACTCCATCAGGAAATCACAACCTCAACATCTCTGACCATATTTCAAAAGAACAGAGAAGATACATGGGCTGATCCTCAGCATTTCCCTGGTGGGCTGCTATTGACAGGATCCTACTCCCATTCAGCTCACTGACCCATTTTATCTGAGGCCAGAGATTTACAAAGTGAGATGATGCAGAATTTCAAGTCACTTCCTAAGAGTGACAATAGGATTACATATGATGCCTTAGGTTTTAATTTCTATATTTTTCCAATCTTGTACTACCCACTGCAACTCTGAAGTTTCTTGTAGCTCATTCGCTGCCACTCTCCTATGCTAAGATAGACATAACAAAGCCTCTCTATCTTGCTCTTCCAAAGACACTCAGACTGTCCTACGCCCAAAATGTGTAAACCAAAATCTTGAGAAGGGGGAGTAAGCTTGGAAAAATAACATCATTAACTAAAGTTTTAATTGGCAAATTTATACTGATATGCAAACTGACCAAACCTACGAAAGTGTGAAGAACTCATGACCTGTCATCCATCTTGGGATCCAGTGGCACAGTAGTCTATGGAAACCCCAGGGTGTACCTTTGAAGGCCTTTCAAATAAATACCTACCTTTATTCCCTTATTCCTGTTGAGTCTTTGTTTTTAAGTAGCCATTTAAGGCACCAGACAGATGATCAGAAACACAAACCAAATTTACTATTTCTCCAATGGAGTCGCAACAGGTTTTTTTTAACAAATTCAGCATGATATTTGAAAACGAGCTTTCCATAATGCCTGATAGTGGCATAACAGACATGTAAGAACTTTTACAGATTTCCTATGAAGCCAAAGCATTTTTCCACAATTTAGTCTAACCATGGTAGATTAATGGTGCACAGGTTCATTCAATTACTGTAATTTACAGCTAAATTCAATTTTAGTAAGAAGGAATGAATCCCATGGAAGGCAGTGGAAGTGTCCATTTCACTAAGCAATTAAGGGATTAAAACTTGATTCCTACACTCAATGTACTACCTCAGCGGTTGTCCCTTGCAATGTCTTTTAAACCCAGAAGTTCTAAGCATTGACTCAAAGAAAGATAGAGGATGACAATAAACTGCCTTTCTTCCAAACATAGCTTCCACAATTTCTTGCTTTGTCATCACCACTAGGTAAAAATTGCTCTAAAAGTTCTTCTTTCTAATATGACTGGAAATCACTTAGTTTATTTATTTAAAATATGTGAAGGTAATTGAGTTTAGTTTCTATTGACTTAGTTGTAGTGTCTGCCATTTAGCATGAAAAAAAATTATGCAATTTCTAATTAACTTTCTTTACTAAGTCTTCACTGTTAGGGAACAACATAAACGATAATTTTTACTGCTTTACCTCTGTTTTGCCTTTGCTAAGGAAAATGGATAATTGCTGTGGCTCTATAAGGAATAAAGAAAAACAAAACAAAACAGAGTTGCACTTACCTGGCAGTCTGCCTGCTGCAAGTGCATCCCCTGGTAAGTGTCCATTAACTCCATTGGTGGATGGGTTGTTCATCTGACCCAAGAGACCACTTCTCATTTCCAGATCTGTAGGATACGGCCTACGTGGGTCTCCTTTACGGAAAAAAAAAAAAAAGCTTTGAAATATTTAACAATTGTCTTGCAGACAGTAGCTTTAGCTTCAGAGCCTAGTTTAATGACCAAAAAACTCCATACTCTGGTTGTTTAGATGAGCAACAAGCATCACACCTGTTTTATTAAAATCCAAGGCTGCCTTTCACTTAAGACTTTCTCTGTTCACTCAAACTTGGCAGAAGAAGCTTATTAAAAAAGACTCTAAACAACCCAAAGCAACTAAAACCAAAAAACCCCATCATGTTTAAGACATTTCTTTGCTCTCCCTGCTACTTCACAGCTAAACAGCAAAGACAGGAACTGGATCAAACACATTTTCATTTTGGACAAAGAGGGTAGTACCAAAAATTTAAACACGTCATAGTAAAAGTTCTGCTTCTGATTCCACTGTTGACTAACATTCTCTTAAAGAATCTTGTAAGGGGTGAGAGGAAACACAACCAAACACACAGAAAAGCCTTTAGCATACTGGGCTTTGACTTATAATCAGGGTGAACGTCTGGGGAAAAAGGCAAACAAAGGAGAGCAAGAAGAGGCCAGTCTGTTAATGAAAGCAGACAGTTTCATAACCTTTTAGAGATGTCTGTGAAGTCCACAGGACTTTGGATATCCATTTTTGTTGAAATATTAGACATAACAGCTAAAAATGTTACTCTAATAAACCCCAGTGGTTATCGTCATATAAAAACATTATAACACCAGATATTAACCATGATTTATTGTGAAAAAGAAATCTACTGCCATAAACACAATAGTTACCTGGTACCCATGTCAGAGGGGCACAAACAGCGTTGCTAGCACTGATCCTATGGGCATATTTAATTATTTCTTCAGAGGAAATGGCACCTGGAAGAAAAGGAAAAAAATAGTTGCTGCATTCTCAAGAGATTGCATCATTTAATTATTTCAGAATACTGGACACCATTATCTAAAAGACTGGAAATGTGATTTTGCTAAACATTAAGAGCCTGGTTCAAATGCAATGACTGTTTAGAAGATTCTCAGGCTATGCAAAGATGAGCTTTGCAGTGAACTGATTTTACAGACACGAGTGCAAAACACCTTCAATGTCAATGGTTCTCTAATCTCGTGAGAAACACAATCTCTTAAATGAGTATAGTTGACAAGCACAATTCCTAAAACTTCAGTTCCTGCTTTATTATAGAATTTTCTGTAACAAAGAAGTTTTTTTTTGTTCGTTTAGTAATAACAGATTGCACCCAGAGGGGTCCTTCCAAATATGTGCCTGTACTAGATTAATAGAAAATTTATGAAATTCCCTATTTTCTAGATGAAAGAAGCATAACAAAATGATAAAAGACACTGTAAAAAAAAAAACAAACTGAAGAAGATGTCTCCCCCCCAAAAACCAGTAGTTTAGCTTGTTAAGTGCCACAGAATGGCAGGAATTGTCAAGCTAGTATCACTAGCTAGTCATTCTTTCAAATAGAGTGCATACACACACAAACATTGTCTTCCTCTCCTTAATAAACCTCCTGAGGCAATTTGGTAAGGCACTTAGGTAACCAGAAATACCATTATGAGTCCAAGAAGACTGCTGAGACACTTTCATATTAAGATACGTTTGCCACAAAAAAAATAATTCAACTCTGCCTTTATTCAGAGGAAATGGTTATAGTTTCATAATGAAATGGAAATTTGTTTACACATAAAGCATCTGAAATCTGTGACAGTAGAATTAAAAAAATTTAAAAGGCTCAATTTGAGTTCACTAACAACTTTCTTTAGAATTGCATTTGCATAGCATGTACAATCATGGATACTCACCTTTTCGTGCTTTTTCAATTGACTTCAGTTTTTCCTTTGCTTGATAAACAGCTGTTGCCTAGTTGTAAAAAATAAAAACCCACATAATAAACCAAACCTTCAATGCATCTTCAATTAATAAATATCTACATAAAATCAGCTCTGTGAATAAATTCTTCCATTTAATTGCATTTTAAGAGAGAAACTATTCCATTAACATTTTCAAAATACACAGAAATAAAGTAGGTTTAGCAAAAAATTAGCATTATAAAAAAAAACTTAATACCATGATAACTAAACAATTTGACTACTGAGAAAAAACCCAAACCACTAAGCTCTTATGAAGTTTTAAATATTTAAATCTTCTCAAATTAACACAACACTACTTTGCCCAGAACCACCTTTTCTACAAGAAGATGCTCAAAAGCAAACACATCATTATGAACTTACCAGTATGTGCTCTGCTTCTTTTAGCTGTTTCTGCAGCTGCTGAATATCATTATCTCGCTTTTCTACTACCTTTTCTAAAAGCTGCATTTCATGATGGATTTTTCCCTGATCAACTGCCAACTTCATTAGCTCTTGAAACTCTCCATCTCTCTGAATCAGCAGTTCCAGGATCTATTAACAAGAGTTTTGTAGAACTTTTAATTTGGCTAGAGTAACAACACACCCTCAGTCATGCTACAAAGAAGAGCAAATGGCATCTATAGAACTATTTTTGTTTGAATGAAAAATGAAACAAAATTTCTTCCTGTTTGCAGAAACAGCCTGTGAAGCATACAAAAAATGAACAAACAACAGGAGAGCTAATAATGCTTTTGTAGTAGGGCCAAAGCCCCATCATGACCATTAGCTTGCATATAGGCAAGGACAAATGGAGAAAGAAAGGACGAACAAAAGAATGGAAAAAATTAGAAGTAAAGCATTATGCTTACCCAAAGAAACACAATTCAGAAAGTCAGCTTACCTGGCTCTCCTCTCCTGGTTGTGGAAGCTTTTGGTTTCTTGAAATTGCCAAAATTTCAATTAGTTCCCTGAAAGAAGAACTCTGTTTGCACTATTTTCTAGGGCACTATCACATCAAATCATCCCAAAATTACCAGAGTACTGGTATCATTACAAAACTATTCATGGATCTGAGTGTTCTGTATTTTATAGTAGACTGTGGGGAGGGATTTTTCACCAAGAAAGCACTTTTTTTTCTTTGTTATTTGAGCTCATGAAGCACTCATGTATTTGAACTCAAGAAATATGCTAAGTTCCTGTTAAACCATAAAAGACATAAGCAGAAGTTGAGAGAAAAAACAGCATAATGAAGTGTACTCATACCCTTCTTCTATTACCTTTGTTTGTTGTAAGAGGGTCTTCATTGTTTTACGTCTCTACTTTTTCTCCACTTTTTCCCAATATACTTGTAATTTTAGAGCAATTAAGTCTACACTTCCAAATCCCTTCAGAGCCTGTTATGATACTACTTTTACAACAAGTATTTCAACAATGGTGTATTAGCTGTGCATCAAGCACACAAAAATATAAAAAAACCTGGTAATATTCTGGTGCTAGGCTAGAAGTACTTCTCAAATAGACCTCTTGATCATTCTTCCAGATATCCAGATACTCTGCCGCTGTTCTGAAAAGCCAGCAAAACGCTCTGGGTGCCATGATGCAAAAAGGCATTTTCTGTAAATTTAGCAAAATTATGTGGCTTCTAAGGCTATGAATGGCAGTACCCTATGCATGAGTAACTGTTCAACCCTATGCATGAGTAACTGTCTATCTGGAGACACTGTCCCTGGAAGTACTGATTCTTTGCAGGGTCCAGTGTAAGCAGCTCAGTGTGAGTAATACAGCAGTGGGGGCAGAATCTTACAATACAAAAAGAAGTACTTTTCTAAATCTCTAAATAAAAGCCCAGTAAAGCTCTAATCTTGGTCTATGTCTCTTGGTCACTCCTGAACACTACTATGATTTGAAACAATTAGAGAATAAAGAAACTTGTCACTGTCACTAAAGCTTTATTCTACCTGACCAACACTGAGCAGCAGCAAATAAAATCTGTTTTAAGTAGGTCAGCTACCACATCAAGGGTGATGTCAGGGAGTGCTGTAGTTCTACCCCATGTTAGCCAGATAATGCACAGATGAAAATTCAAAACTATAGAAAGGTTACAGATCAGACACGTTGCTTAATTTCTGCCCCTAGCACCAAATCAGCATTGTGACCAAGAAAGGCCTAGCTCCAGGGTGCTGCAACACTTTGCTGATCAACAGGAAGATTCACTAAATAAGGCTGAGCATTGCTCTGGATTCATTATGGTAGAACACTAGTTCCAACATCCAAAAAAGCCAGTAATTTAGATAAAGATTTTTGTTTCCATTTTTCCATACACACATGTTCTCCAGCAACCCTTACCTCACAATAAAGTCTGTGACCGAGGATAAAACCGAGGATAACCACACACAACAAGAGCAACTCACCAGTACCTTGTCCGACTCTTGGTAATCATTGAGAGAGTGAGCCACATGGATAGCACAGGTTATTCCCTCTGAAAATGCTTTCCTGAACTCCTGCTCTCCCCGAGGTGTGAAAAATAATTAGGAACTAGCTGAACTTTACTGCCAGCTGTGCCTTCACAACATGGTTGACAACTAGCATGGGGATACCAGACTGGACTCAAGACCGTGGACTAAGTATCTGAGCACTTCTATCACTCTGAAGAGGAGCTCTGCAGCCTACTTGGAGTGAATGTAGCACTAATTCAGGCAATGACCAGGACAGCTTATGTCATGCAACACCATCTACGTATTTCTGACTTAGGCATAATTTTCAGTGACTAATAAAATGCGTAAAATCGGCGTGTGAGTGTGCACTTGACAAGAAACGCAGGTGTCAACCAAGGGAGAAAGGCAAGTGGGAGAAAAAGGAAGCGCTCCTTCTCTCTGAAAATGAGAGGCGAAGCACGACCGATGCTTTCCCACTGGGAAGAGTGCCGGGGAGCAGTGCGCAGGGCCGGGCCGAGCCCCCAGCTAGCCCTTCTCCCGCAGGAGCCGGCCTGAGGACGAGGGGAGAGCAGGAAAACGGGAACCCCAGCCGGGCCGGGCCGGGCCGGGTCAGCGGTCCCGTCGGGCCGACCCCTTCCCATCCCAACCTCAGGGGCTCCCGCTCCTCCCGCCGCCCCCGCCGGAGGCTCCGCGCACGCACCGCGCCGGGAACCCTCACCCCGCCCCCGGTGCTCCGCCGCCACCCAGGGCCGACGGGGGGCCGAGCGCGGTACCTGGCCAAGAGCTCGAGATCCTCCAGCGCCGCCAGGAGCCGCTCCCGGGTGCTGCTCCGCTCCCCTCCTCCCCCGCCCGCCGTTGCCCCTGCCCCTGCCGCCACCGCCGCCGCCATCGCGATCCGGGCGCGGACGCGAGCGGGAACCGCCCCCCGCCAGGCGCGGGCAGGCGCACGGCAGCGCCCCTGGCGGAGGACGAGAGGCAAGACGAGCAGCGGACGCTGAGCGGCGGCGCATGCGCGGGGAGGCGGGCGGAGGGCGGATCCCTTCCCGCCGGCTCTCGGGAGGCGTCCGGGGGCGGGAAAGCAGCGGGTGCTCGGCGGGGCTCGTCCCGCGGCTGTGTCTGTGAGGGGAAGGAGGTCGCATATGCCTTGTCGAGGTCAGGTGCGCGTCTGTCAGCGCCCTGCTTTGCAGCCGGGTCGTTGCAGGAGGAGCTGCGCTTGTTGTTTGAATCACAGAATCATTTAGGTTGGAAAAGACCTGTGAGATAATCGAGTCTCAACAGCACCATGTGAACTGCACCACGGCACGAAGTGCCGCGTCCAGTCTTTAAGCACCGCCAGGGACGGTGACTCCACCACCCATTGGTGCAGCCCATTCCAATGTTTAATCACGCTTTCTGTGAAGAAAGTCTTCCTGATGTCCAACTTAACTCTTGCCTGGTGCAGCTGGAGACTGTAAAGTCTCATCCTCCTGTTGTTAGTTGCCGGGGAGAAGAGGCCAACTCCTCCTGGCTTCAATCATTCCAACTGGAATGCCTTTCCAGTCCCCGGGTCTCCACAAAGAGCCTTCAGATGATAGTCATGCATGCTAAAGACACAGAAAACAGGCTACAGGTAAAGTGTGTGGAACTGAATTACATTATCGGGGGTTTAACTCAATTTTTGAGAGTCTTGGTGTCCAAAAATCCCTCAGGTGCCTTTGATCAGATGGAGGATGAAATCACAGAATCACAGAAAGTGTCAGGTTGGGACCACAAAGGCTCATCTGGTCCAACCTCCCTGCTCAAGCATGGTTGTCCTAGAGCACATTGGACAGGATTGCATCCAGAGGGTTCTTGATATCTTTGGTGAGGGAGACTCCACAACCTCTCTAGGCAATCTGTCCTAGTGCATGGTCACCCACACAATAGAGAAATTCTTCCTCATGTTCAGGTGGAGCTTCCTGTGTATCAGTTTCTGCCTGTTGTCTCTTGTTCTATCGCTTGACACCACTCCTCTGACACCTCCTCTTTAGACATTTATATATGGTGTTTTACTAACAACTGAAGAACTTTAAGTGCCTGATACCGAAAACATAATAAAAACCTGAGCTTTAAGTCAGACCAAGACGAGGGTTTTACCTGGGCTGGCTGTCCCATACATGACTGGAGGCAACAGTGACCTCCTGACACTGCCTGTGCAGACCTGTGTGTCTGTGAAGGCTGAAGGCAGCTTGGTGTCCATCACAGACCTCTACACACAATGGTCAGTGCAGATAAGAAGCACAAATCCTGACCCCAACCCTACCAGCAGCTGAGTTATAATTAAAAAGTACTGTTGTGTTATGGGATTTTTTTAATGGTGCTCTATATGGGCTGGTGAAACGGGCCTCTTGTTCTGGGTGGGGTCACAGTGAAGCCAGTGGAATTTTTTTGTATTCATGAAAGTTTCAGTTATGTGGAAAGACCCTGAGAGACCAGGGTGGAGGGAATACAGAGTAAGACCTAATCTGGGTGCAGGGTTTATTAACTGGGGCAAGCACTGCCAAAGAGCAACAGGGAGCCCCACACCCTGTGTCCTTCCACTGTCAGCAGGCAGCTGCCAGTAAACAGCGATTTTCTTCTCCCCTGATCAGAGAAAGGCCTAGATGAACAATAACATCCCTGACTGCTCTTGTATTTACTCTGATTATCTGTTACCTTCTGCAGAAATTTACATTTATTTTAAAAAGAAAAAAAAAGGCAAGAAACTCATTAGTCAGTGATTCTTTGAGTTATGATTTAAATAAGCAATTCAACATTATGAGATTTGTGATAAAGCGATGAGATTTGGCAACTCTGAGAAAAAACTTTGCCAACAGGAGTTATTTAAAATTCATTTGCAATGCCCAACAACCCTCAACATTCTGATTGTAAATAGTTTGGGAATTCTGTTTAAACTGCATAGCAGATAAAATCTCATCAAATAGTTCTGCCTTTTAAATAACTTTTGCTTGCTTTTCTTTCCCTCCTCTATTTCCTTGCTTTTGTTCAGGGAAAGATGTAATCAGTGATGCTGTCTGGTTGTGCATCCAGTTCACTGATTTGTTAGTGTCTGTATGGGTGCATAAACAGAAAGAAATAGCAACTTCGAAAACAAAGCAGTCCTTCCACTAAATAATTTTCTTCCTCATACCCTTTTTGACAACTGAATTATTTAGACCTGAAGTGCTTTT
Source organism: Vireo altiloquus (assembly GCA_013396875.1). Lineage (NCBI taxonomy): Eukaryota > Metazoa > Chordata > Aves > Passeriformes > Vireonidae > Vireo > Vireo altiloquus. Next base: position 138,134 of record VZRF01000558.1, read on the forward strand.
AAATAATGCTGGTTTCACTAGAGCTAAAAGCTTGCAGCATTGACAGGACACCCAAAGTTGATGGGTGTTAATATTGGTTATAGGAGATTTCTGTAGGCTGATCTTTCATTCTCCTTGTGCCCAGGAGCTTGTTCCCTCCCTTCCTCTTGACAGCAGTACTACTCCCACCCAACCAGGCCAATACCACCCATCTTTCACTGGAGCAGCCACCCTTCTCTCCCCACTTCCCAAATTTCTGTCCCTCTTCCATGTAACATGTCTGCTTTCTGCTGCCCAGTCCTTTCCTTCTCCTTGCCCTGGTGATACAGCCATGGCTGGGGAGTGCAATGGAATAGGCAGAGACTTAATTGTGCTTGTGCCTCTGTGTGGGAAGACAGGGTGAGACCAGAGGTACCAGGGAATGCCTGCCTGTGCCAAGACACAGAAAGTCATTCAGACCATGTCAGAGGGGTCATCTCCTTCAGGACAGAGGGAAAGGCTGGGTGAAATGGGCTCGTGCCCCAAACTTGCCCCATGGGATGATTGCTTTAAGACTGAGTGGATAATTTGTTGAATAGACTTCTGAAACATTTGCCTGTAAAAACAACAGAGCCTCTGTTCCCCCAGTGTTGGTTCCTCTGTTACCTCATTTCTTCAGTGCTCTTGGCCTTCTTTCCCCTGGGTAAACTTTTTTCATAGTTGTATTGGTTTTCAGCCAGATCTGCTTCTTTTAAAGATCATGCCCTTCCTGAATAACTAAGCATTGTTCCTAATTTCTTCCAGTAGTCTGAGAACATTTTCGTTTGTGTGGCCATACGTGGATCTCTGCACAGTGAGTTTATTAGATATTTCAGACCTCTTTCATTTCGGATTGTCTATTTAATGGCATACTGAATGTATTGTTAAGAACCTGCTAGCACAAGCAAAAATAGCTTATTTTATCTTGTTCAGTTGAGTCTTGTCTCTTCCAGAATGGGCTTTGAAGTGATGATCTGCAGAGCAAACTGATTCCTCTAGACAGGTCTGGGAGCAGCTGATCCGATCTAATAGTTCACCAAGGCCAAGAAGCTGAGACGTTGCTGACTTCTCATGTCCCAACTGCAGATTTCCACCCACCCTTAGCTCCTGCTTGGTGTTTGCCATATGGTCCATGAGCCACTTCAACTCAATAACCAGACTGAAGAATACTTAATTTGGGAGAGGGTGTTCATTTTCTTCTGGGTTAGAGAGTGAACTCTAACCTCATCATATGGCACCATGCCTTCAGAGCGTGGCTTTAGTTATAACTTATTTCATGAGCCTGTGGACTAGTGCTGAAAAGTGAAGTCTTCCCCCTCTCTTACTCATAATTCAGTGCAATTCAGGCCTAGGATTCCTCTAGCACAAAGCCTTTTCTTCCAACATAACATTGTGATTTCTCAACTTCAGGTATTCTTACTTTACTTTTCATGAACTAGAGGATCACTCTACAACTTGGAAGCTGAGCTGTGGAGAAATTCGCCTAAGAAGGCCAAAGGAGGTCTGTGTTTCAGTTAAAATCTGTGTCTTTTCCAGGCTACAGTGCTTTTCAGCTGTCTTCTTACTTATACATTCCAGGCACTAGACATCAAGTGTTCAGTTGGCAACTGTTGGATTTGCCACACCTTAAAATAATAAGGAAAAATACTGACTGCGGAAGATACATAACTCCAGAAGGCTCTCAGGACCATGTGTAATAAAGCATTGCAATGACTACAAATAAAAAGGTAGGAGGATCAGCAAGGAGAGCAGGAAGGAAAAAGGACAGAATAAATACTCATTTCCACTTCCCCTAGATAATGTAAAAATAAAATATTTTCTGTCAAATGTCAACTAAAATAGAAATCAAACATCTTGAGCACTGCTTGGAAGCATTTCACAGCTGTACTTTGGTCTGTGAAGATGAGAATAATCATCCCTCATTTATCAAGCTGTCTTTACACCATTAATATTTTGAAATGTGTCTGATAAATCATCCATTTCTTATTGCTATTTAAAAAGAAATTTCTGTTTCCCTGCTCACTTATGTTGGATAGTGATTTTAGACCAATGAGATAAAGGAAATCAAAAAGGTGGCTTTGCTTAACTGATGTAATTTTAGAATAGGTTAAAGATGAGATAAAAATAGATAATACTATGAGCCAAAACTTATTTTTTGGGGGGAAGGAGTGTGAAACACTAGTATATATAGCCAAAACCAGAGTTTGGTATGCCATTCCAGACTGCTTCAGCACAGAATTAGCTCTACTTTGAGCTATATTAAACTTGAGTTACACTGATTTCTGCTGGTGTAAATTTGGGCACAGAACCCTCAAGACAGGAAGTCACCCAGGCAGAAAGCAGTCCTTGATTTCAGTCTGCCAGAGGCCTTGTGGGGTCCAGTGCTGCCTATGAAGTAGGAGGTGTTGGGTGGGAAAGAGAACCAAAATTGGCCCTGCATAGTGAGGGGAGGGGAAAAAAAGAAAGAAAGAAAAGAGAATGTCCTTTGAAAAGGAAAAGCTTGTTTGACAGCTTGGCCACTAGAGATATTCACAATCCTGCCAAGTCTTCCCAGAAATAAAGGAAAATTTGGGGGCAATTAAATATGAGATATTTCCTTCACCAAGCTAAAAGTTAATGCTGACTACTTCATGAAATAAAACATCCAATTAGAGATAATGAGACTCCTGGGGTAACCCCCCAACACAGAGTAATTTTGAGTCTTCATTAAGTTAAACTTGTTTATTTGGGAAAAAAAAGTCTCATTTTCCCGGTGGCTCCTGCTGTAACCTGTTTACCAAAAACTACTGGGACACCCACACAAGCTTCTGTAGAAGCCAGGCTGAAATTTAGAGTTGTTTACTTCCCCTCAGAAAAAAATCCAAGGGCAACGATGACAGCTGCAGTCCCTGTTCTCCCACATGCTGAATCCCAGCTAGGCTGATAGGAGTTGTAATTTACTAAGAATGAATCTCTTCCCACATCTCCCTCATCATTTTATTGTGCCCCATTGCCTGCTAAAGATAAAGCTGTCATTTCTTCCCATTTAGAAGGGGTCACCTGTCTTTTCCCTGGGTGAGTTCATCTTCTAATCTCCAAGATACTACTCAGATTTTCACCTGCTTAATGCAACTTCCAGACACGTTTTCAAATACCTGCAGCTGACATCAGCATCAGCTTCCGTGCTGAGATTCAGAAAGAGCAGAACACCAGAAATAGAGGTACCTGGCTTAAATTAGTTGTGAGGACTGAGTTCTAGGGTAAAGAGAAAATGGAAGATTTATATAGAAACCTACATGAGCAAAAATGAAAAAAGTGGTTTCTCTCCTAGCACATGGAGATGGGCAGAGGTAAAACTCCTTATGAAAGAAAAGTCTTGGGAGAACTGAGGAATGTTTTTACTGGCAGCTGAGAAAACAGTATGATACACTATTCCAAAAGCAATTACAGAATGACTTGTACTCAGCAGCCAAATAGGATCCCATGGGACATTCTGAAATCTAACAAACTACTAACAGTGCTGGTTCCTTGTGAATTGAGGGGAGAGTTCATAGCTATTAAGCCTGGGAAAGACTACAATCAGGAGTGATCTGTCCTTTGTGAAACGGGCCTTGTGTGGATCTTTACTTCAGGGCTCTGCCATTTATTTGGATTTTCACGTATCATGCAGAAACGACTCTGCTGTGATTTAAGTGCTGGCAGACTTACTATGTCTGTAGGTGACTTGTTCAAGGGTTAGCAGTAGGCCAAGTGAAGATTTGTTTCTGCAGTTTTGATCATCCACAAGCATAAGTACTGAAAGCCCATTGAGAAGTAGTGACTCATGAGGATGCTTTCAGGTGGCCAACAGAACCTGAAAGCTTATCTGCTTCCAAAAAGGATGAAGCCACTCAGCAGCATTGCCACTGAAGAATCAGGGACCATATCTGAAAGGCCAGCTTGGGTGGGGTCCTGAGCCACCTGATCCAGTTGAAGGTGTCCCTGCCCATGGCAGAGGGGTTGGAACTGGATGGTCTCTAAGCTCCCTACCAACCCAAACCATTCTGATTTCTAAAATGATTTCTATGTTAAATTCACACCAAACTTCCCTCCAGTGGAAAAATCCTAATTAAAGGTAATGTTTACTAATATCACATCTCCTTTTTAGCTCAAACTGCAGCTTAGTACTGAGATAAGATCATCAAAAGCAATGCAGTCTTACCATGCCGCCTGATGCTAGATAGGTGGCAGTCAGTGAAGGTAATCTGACAAGACTTCATACAAGATTAAGATAAATGTACCCCTGATATCCAGGGTATTTTGAAATTATTCTGGGTTTTTTACCTGCTTAATATAAACTTCTTGTGCTAGAACTTGTTTCTTGTGCCTTGTAAAGGCACAGAACCTTGCTCAGTTCCATGCTACCTGTCAAAATTTCATATGTTATGCAAATGACAATGCCAGCATTGGAAAATTCTTCATTAAAATCAGCTTTGTAGGCAGGCATGAACTGCACATAAGGCATATATGCAAAATGCACACTGGAATACAGATATGAAAAGCGACCAATACAATCTGTCACATCTTTACAGACCTCGAAAAGTGTCATGATAGGAGAATAATTTACATGTTTTCATTTCTCTTAACCTCACCAAATTTGTTTTGTAATGCCTGCCTTGCCATACCTCCATCCCAGTAAGAGCTGTGTAGTCATTACAGCAGGAGGGAAGGTGGCCAGGCTGGGATCGCATGCAATTCTTGTCCCCAGGTGCTTCATAAATGACACTTAGGTTATCTGGTAATAAAGTTGGCAACGAAAAGAATGCCATAGGAGTGAGCTATAAGCATTTGCAGGTAGTGTGGCAAGGAGTTCACCTCAGAGAACCCTCTTACTCAGTCACTTGCTTCTTCCCCCACAGTATCCCTTGCACTTCTAATTCTCACTTGTCTCTGATTTTGTTCTGATTACTCAGGGCCTGAGTCATACACCTTGAAATAACAGTCACCCTCATTTCCAAATTCAAGGCTCAAAGACACATGAACAATTATGGTACTTCAAAAAATTAAGGTCCAATTTTACTAAGGGTTGACCTTGTGAAGTGCTGAGTGGTTTTTCCCTTAGTTCAATAGCATGCCTCTCCCTGTGTTTAACTTTGGGCTTTGGGCTCATTGCTTGCAATTAAGAACATATTTAAGCTGTCTGGTAGATTGTGGCCTGAATATACAGTACCTGGCAGATTCCTCTGTCTTGCAGGACAGAGTACTTGAGAACACATTTGTGCTAGGACTGCTCAAGTACATTTATTCTAGATGCTGGTAACTCTGCCAAGTGCTTCTGCCTTCCAAGCTGTGACATTTTGTCCTTTAAAACACAGTGTAGTTCTACTGTTCTTTGAGCATTTTCACAAGAACGGAATTGCATTCAGCATGGATGCAGGCAGGATATTTATGGAATTGTAGGCAGTTGTATGAACTATTTGGGTTGCTTCTGATTTGACTATTCTACTGTCACAGTAGAGTATCTTTCCACAGTCCAACAGCTCCAACTCCCTACCTGGCCAATGTAGGTTACAAGTCAGTGCTGGAGATGGCACTATGCTCTGCTTTTCCTCACAGCACTGACTGTACCTTTCTGTTATGTGCCAGCAAAATCAAAGAATCTCATGAGGTAAACACCAGAACGCAGGAGTGCCTCTGCTGTAGTCCCAAGTCCAAACACATATCTGGTATGTCAGGGTGAGCCTTGGGTGTGCACCAGTCTATCCTTTTGCCTCACCCACTTCTTTGCACCTTTGATTCATGGAGGAAATATACTCAGGCCAAAAGACAGCCATGACACATTCCTCCAGACATGCATTCTGTTCTGTTCTGTTCCTTCCAGACATGCATTCTGCCTGTAGCCACATCTTGTATTGGTTTAGGGACTTTAGGCCCTCTTCCTAACTCACAGTACCCGTCTTTATATAATATATAGATATATATAATACGAGTTTTAAAATTTATTTTTCAGGAAACAGATTTTCATATACAGGATTGCTTTTGTCTCTGTGAAAAGGCTGTCCTATCTCTCTGGGATTTCTACTTCTCTCAGGCTATCGGATGCCTGCAAAATTGTCCCTTGTTTATGAGGGACCCACACAAAACTTCTGGCTTGTGAATTCACAGGTGCCATTGGTTCTGTCATCTTCCTAGATAAACAGTTGCTTCTCTCTTACTAAAACAGACAATCCAGATACTAAGGTGCAGTCTCAAAACAGAAGACCATGCCAGACTCTGCAGAGATAAAATCCTAAATCCATAATCCTCCTCCTCACCAAGCTCCTCTTCTTGGCTTGAACACAGGTGCTGAGAAAAAAAAAAAGAAATTACGAATTAAATAGTCGCCTAATGCTACAGAACTTTGTGCTCAGAGAGGAGGACTCAACACAGATTTTTAAGATTGTTTATGCAAGGAAATTATATTGAAATTCTGATCAGACATAAGCAGTTCGAAAAGGTTTCAGAGTTTGATAAATTCTGTCATTAAAACTTAAAAATCTTTAAACCTTAATTTTTTTGCAGAGACTGTAGTTTTGCCCTTTTTTAATTATGATTTTAGTGTCTCTTTGTTGCAATCCTTATTATAAGTGTTTGCTGTTACTCTCATGTGCCCAATTACCTCAAGGTTTGGTTTTATAAAAACAAAATGCAGTGGTTTGTTTCAACATCTGAACATCAACAGCAGGTTAGCTGGAGAAGCCATGCAATGTCCCTAGTTTCAGACTGACCTCTGGCAATCCTATCTTCTGCTGGAACAACATCATGTGTTCAGTTCCAAACATCTGATGTGCACTAATTTTCCAGAAGTAACAGTGTGTAGGAAGGGAAGCTAACTCTCAGTCACACCCCAATTCCTCTATCTTTTGGAGAGATGACAAGCTTCCATTAAGAGGAGAATTGAAACAAGTCCTTTCCAATTTGAAATTTCACACATGTAGAAGAATATGCTAACCAAAGTTTGCTGAAAGTAAAATGGAAAGTGATGCGGAAGCTGAAGTAACTGCACGTGCTATATTCAAAGCCAGACTGTGAATGGATTTCTTGAAATATCAAATTTTAACTGTAGAAAAGCTGTCAGAATGCATCACATATGAGCACAGAAAGAAATTACAGTCTGCAAGCAGATGAATATCTGTGATGAGAAAAACAGCCCAACTGGCATGTAGAGGAATGCTTGAAGCCTCCTTTGTTATGACTGCAGTAAAAATACACATCTATTTTCCTAGAATAACAAAGCATTCATTCTCTTTCCTGCTTGGAGCTGTTGGGCCTTTGCAGCATGTTATTAGCAACTGTACAAATGTCTTGTGTTTTAAAAAATCAAAGAATTTAGTAAGTAAGGAGAATTAATATCTTGCCGGTAGCCCTGCCCCTGGAATTACGTGGTTTGCTTTAAGGAGTCACTGGATTAAAAAAACTATGCTGAAAACAAGGACTAGTACTCAAGACTTCCATTTCTCAGGGGAGCACCTCTATAATTATGGTACAGAGTTGGGCTTCCTATTATTATTGCTTGTGCTTTTCGTGGCTTTGTGATTCTTTTTTTTTTTTTTTCCCTAGAAATCTCTGCTGTAGGTGGGGAGGGTCATGCAGCTTAGCCTCCTGGCTCTGTCTTAAGAAGGTCTCCTTTTGGGAAGGGAACTGCAGATTGGAACAGTGTCCCTCTGAGGAAAATCTGGCCTCTTTTTTCTTGGGCTGGTGTATTGGGCCTGACTGAGATAGAATTCACTGTTTCTCTTAGCAGCCCTCACAGTGCTGTGGTTTGCATTGGTAGCTGGCAGGGTGTTGATACCACACCAGTGTTTTGGCTACTGCTGAGCTGCATTCTCCCTCTAACATTCCTTCCTCCCATCAAGGGGCTGGGAGTGGGAAAGATCCCAGGAGGGGACACAACCAGGCCAGCTGACCCAAATTCACCAAAGGGATATTCCATACCACATGGCATCAGCTCAGATATAAAAGCTAAGGGACAGAGGAAGAAGGGGGGCCATTTGTTATTCTACGTTTGCCTTCCAGAGAAACCACTACGTGTGCTGAGGAAAAAACTTTGACTTGTTTGGTTTTCCTTTGCTCTAGTAAATTGGCTTATCTCAACCTATGAGATGTTTTCCGTCCTATTCTCTCACGTCTCACAAGGAAAGGGAGTGAGAGAGTGGTTCATTGGACACCTGCCACCCAGCCAAGATCTAAACACTACATCATTTTATTTCCTTTCCTATCTGTTCCCTTACCTTCATTTCTTGATTTCTCATTTGATTTCCTTTCACAATTTTTTTTTCATGAGAGGAAATGAAATCTTGAGGTTTCATTGAAAATCATGTCATGAAGTTTGATGCACTCATTTTGGTGCACTTCCTGCCTTTCCATTCTTTTTCATTGGTTTCACTTCATTTCAGAGTTTTCTGTTTTTCCAATTTTCTTTCTTACCATTACACTTCATTCTTTGATTTCTCATTTAATTTCCTTTCATGAAATGAAGAATTTCATTTCATGAAAAGAAATGAAATCTTGAAATCAGAGAAGGAAGTGAAATGGAAATACAGGGAAGGAAATATAATGACATGAAACTAAGTTGGAAAAATGGAAAACTCTGAAATGAAATGAAACAAATTAAAAGGAATGGAAAGGCAGGAAGTGCATCGAAATGAGTGGAAAATTCATGACATGATTTTCAGTGAAACCTCGAGATACCATTTCATGAAAGGAAATGAGAAATCAAGGAATGAATGGAAATGAAAAGAGAGGAAAGGTAATACAATGACATGAAATGAAATTGGAAAACACAAAAATTCTGAATGGAAATGATATCTCGAGGTTTCTTTGAAAGTCATTTGTTGAAGTTTTGGCTCAATATGATGATCTTCCTTTCTCTTCCATTCCATTTTTTTGCTTTGACTTTACTTCAGAATTTTTGATGTTTAACATTTCATTAAGATTTCATTTAATGTCATTTGTATTGGTTTCGCATGGCCTGGTTTTTGGTACTGGGGGGCCGCTGAGGTAGGTTTTGACAGAAGCTGCTAGAAACTCTAACTGTGTCCTGCAGAGCCAATCTCTGATGGCTCTGAAGATGGATGTGCTGCTGTTCACAGCTGGGCCAATTAAAAATGGCAGTAATGCCTCTGTGATATTTAAGAAGAAATCTGAACAAAAGTTTTAATTTTTACTAGAGAAGAGTGGAGTAAGAACATGTGAGAAGACAACTCTGCAGACACCAAGGTCAGTGGAGATGGAGGGGGAGGATGTTCTCTGGGCAGCAGAGTCAAGATTCCCCTGCAGCCCATGGTGAGGCAGCTGTGCCCCTGTAGCCCATGGGGATCCATGGGGGGATGCAGAGATCCACCTGCAGCCTGTGGAGGAGCTCATGCTAGAGTGTGGATGCCTGTGACCTGTGGAAGACCTGTGGAGAGAGAGGCCCAGCTTCCATGCTGGAGCAGCCTGTCCTCGGAGGACTGCACTCCCTGGAAGTGACTCACGCCACAGCAGTTTGAGGGGGACTGTTTCCTGTGGGAAGGACTCACATTGCAGCAGCTCACAGGGAGCTCCTGCTCATGAGATGGAGTCACATCAGAGAACTTCATGGAGAACTGTCTCCCGTGCGAGGGACCCCATGGTGCAGCAGGGAAATGACTCCTCTCCCTGAGCAGTGAGAGAAAAACCACAGGTAATGAACTGACCAAAACTCCCATTCCCTGTCTCCCTGCACAGTCGGCGGGAAGGAGGGAGGGGTTGGGGCGGCTAAGGTGTTTTTTAAGAGCTTATTTTGCCTCTCATTATCCTGCTCTAATTTTATTAGTAATAAATTCACTTTATATCTCTAAGTCAAGCCTGTTTTGCCCTTGATGGTATTTGATGAGTGACCACTCCTGATCCTTATCTCAACTCATGAACCCTTTGTTAAATTTTCTCCCCTCTATCCAGCTGCAGAGGGCAGTAACTGAGCAGCATCCAGCTAGTGTCAACCCACGACAACTGGATATTTAAGCCATTCCCTATTTTTCCTTGGAGGCCACTTTTCAGCAGGACACATTAATTTCCCAGGGCAGAGCTAATTACATAAATCTAGAAACAAATGAAAGGAATGAAGGATCAAAATATGTTCCAATCTCACACACAGGGAAGTCTAAATATGAGAAGAAGAATCTCAGCTCTTCTCTGCCTTGTCTTTCCCTCTGTCTGGTTTCAATAGATGTTGCTCTCCCTCATTCAGACGTTTTGTTGGTAGGAAAAGGATGCACCATTACCTAACTTCCTCAGTTCCTGGAAGGGGTGAGAGATGCCTAAATCAAGCTCATGAACTAAAGTCTTTGTGTACCTGCTAGAGATGAAATGCTCCATTAGTCCCTTGTGAATCTTCTGCTTTTGCTCTTAGTGCCTAAGTCTGAAAACTCACCACCCATGTTAAAATACTAACAAGCTGTTAAAAATACAAAGTATCTTTTTTCCTTTGTTTATGCCATCAGCTAAATGTTTGTACCCCATTCCTTTAATGAGATGGGCTTGTGCAGTGGTCCAATTCAGAGAACAGATTTCCAAGAGAAAAAATTCTCAGGACAGGTTAGATTTTAGTTAGGTCAGCTCCCTGGGTATAGTTCATCTTCTGGTTCCACTGGCACCGGTGCTGTGGAAAACATAAGGCCAAAACATGCAGGAAAAGAAGAAATGTGTGAGTCAGGAGGGAGCGGAATCAGGCAGCAGTAGCCCAAATTTAGAGCAGTTTCTGCTGTGTCGGAATCATACTCCAAAGTAAATTTTGGCCTGTTATCTGCCCAGTGGGTTGCCATCATCCGTACCTCCTGTAAAATAAAACTGTTTGAAATGCACACTGAGTCCCAAAATAAATCAGATATCACCCACTGTAGGGTTTTGCGATAAAAAAAAAAGGACTTGGCAATGAGCAAGGCCCAAGGGTGGGGCTTCATGTGATGCTGAATGCAATTTAAGAGTTTGCTGCTGCTGGAAGGGGGCTGCTCCTCTTTTTTTGTCCTGCATTTCCTCCCACGCAGGCACATGTCATTAATGCTTGCCTTGCACCAATGCCAGCATTTGTCTTGCACTTAATTTAAGAGTGGGTCAGTTTGTCTCACTTTTCGCATCAGAAAACAAAGCCAGAAAAAAAGTGAGTGGTCTCCTGAGCTTAGGAGCTGAGTCAGCTTTCTTAGTCACCTGGCATGTTCAGATGAGCTCCATACCAAGCAATTCCATGGAAGGAACAGGAGGCTCTGATGGGAGAAGAAGGGTGAAGAAGAAGATGGGAACAGGATCACAGCCTGTTGGCAACACCAAACTGTTAGGTTGGTCCAGTTTCCTGCCAAATTGCAGCCCAGCTCTTCTTGGACTCTGCTATCCAAAACATATTATAAAATACATGCAACTCCTATGTCAGAGCCCTGCCAAACTTCTACTGCTATGCTGTCTGGGCCAACTGAGTTTGCAGATCCTTGTAGATTCGAGAACCAGCCTTCTCCTCGGCTCTTGCTGGCAGCTTAGGCAAGTTGTGGAACAGTGCTGCAATGTGCTTCCCCTCCAGGAAATTCTGCTTACTAAGGGAGCAATCTAATTATGTGCTTGAAACTTCTGGAGAAGTATCCCCAGCCCCTGGAGGGGAGCAGCAGGAATCCAGATGCTAGGCAACAATAGTAGGAAATGCTGCGATGAAGCCTGCATTCAGTAGGGAAGAGTGTCACTTAAATGACAAAATACCTACTTGAGAACTTCCTCTCTTTGAGCAGCAGTCTAGTGATTCCTTTGTTAAGAGGACTTGACATTTTGTTCACTTCCAGGTCACAGGTTTTACAGGCAGCTGTCATAAGGGAGTCAGACTCTCTCTGCTGGGATTTATAAACCAAGAGATTCACAGATCTGTTTCATAGGTCACAGCTATGGCCTTTTCCTGTTCCCCAAACCAAAGTAATTTTGGCTGGCCAATAGTCAAGCAGAAGGGAGAGCTCCTTTGCTTCTGAGGAGCAGCAGGATATAGTTTGAGTAATTATAATCTATAAAGTCATCCACATTCTTTGGAGAGAAGAACTAACTCTGTCCCTAAACCCCAGACATCCAGGCAATAGGATCCACTCAGAGCAGCTGAGACACACTGGGATTTTGTAGAAGCTATGGTGGAGACACAGAAACTTTTCCTCTCCTCCCACACGTGAGCTTTCCAACATCCTTCACAGTGAAGTCGATTTGCTTCAGTGAAAATTCCTCTGTGCAGTACATACGCCGAGTTCCTACCAACAGCATCTGTTGCTGAGCTATTGTGGAGTATGTAGCGGAGCCATAAGAACCCTAGAGCCCAGATTATTCCTCACAGAATCATTCGATTTATACTGCCAAGATCTGGAAAGAGGATGTGTGCACTTTCTGACAGAATTTGGGAAGTGCAAGTATTTCACTAACATGGCCAGAGATTTCTGAAGAGGAGGTGTCCTGAATTTCTTGGCAGGGGTGGAAGAAGTAGATCTGAGTCACCGGTGGTGCAGCAGACCTTCCATATTTTCATTTGTGAGGGTGGTTTTATTTTCTTCTTCCCACACTTATGTTGCAGAATGCATGGTCTTTTACACCCTGTTTCAGGATCTAGATGTGCAAAGGAGGATGATTTGTTGTGGCTGCATTCGGTGCCTGGTGTGGAGCCTGCTTTCTGAGAACACACTTGCCTTAGGCTTGCAGCATGAGTCTTCAGATATGCTTAGCATTAAAATGTGGTTAACTCAGTTTCTAGCCCAGCTGAACTTTGACAATTAAGGAAGACCGTGCAGCAAAATCAGACTTCTGTGTTTATTTATTTTTAGCTTCTATGGAAATTACAATGATGCAGTCTTGCTCTGAGCAGATGCATGCTCTTGCGTGTCTGTCTGTCCTCCCTTTGCAAACAACTCCTGGCCACTCTGAGCCCGGTTTTATTCAGAGACAGCAGTTTCAAACATACTGGGTCTCTACATATACCAGGAAAACAGACAGTTGAATATAGCAGAGGGAAAGCCTACAGCCTTATATGGGAGAAAAAGTAGACCATCAACCCAAGCCATGTTAGGTAAAAGGAATATACACAGAAGAGCAATATTATTTATCCCAACCTCATAAAGAGTTAATCAGAGGTCGCACAATTATCAGATGGTGGAAGATCCACCATAGATGAAAATGAGTTGGAAACTGAGTTTCAATTGCTGGAAGTAATCAAGTATGGAAATACTTGATTACTTAGGTGAGTAAAAAATAAATACTCATTTTGTCTTCCACTCTTTCCTGCTCTGATGCTTTGCTTCTTTTGCTGCAGGCCTGTAATCTAGAACCAGATCCTGTGTGACCAGGAAGTGGGGGTTGATAACTATGCATAGAAAGCTTAATTTTAAGAGAATGTTCTTGAAGCTTATCCATTAAATTTGAACAAGAAGTATTTTACTTCCCATGGCCTTGTACATCTCATCCTTAATTCTACATTGGTTAGGTCTCAGCAAGTCACTGCATGTTTGAGATGTCCTTTGCTGAAATTATAAAATATATTATCCACATATTATTGTCTGTAGGTGAATCCAAAGGCTCTGTTGGAGAAAAATACAATAAAACTGTGCTAGCTTTGAAATTCTGATAGGGTTCTAGCAACTTTCAACAATTCAAACATCTCCTATCTTGTGGTGAGTGCCTTACCTTCCCCAGACCAAATCATTCACAATATGAATTTTCTGAATCAGGACATAGTGAAGTACTAACAGAAATATAATATAGATTTCAGTTGCCAAAAGAAAGAAACTGAATGTTGTAAACTGCGTTCCCAGTGGGTTTTACTGTCTGTGTCTGACCACAGTGTGTCAAACCCTCAAGTATGCAAGTAACTAGGCATATAAATAGCCACCAGATCTTCAGAGGTCTGTGGCTTTACAGAATAAATGCATATGCCTATGCAGAGACTGATGTTGTAATAATTCCTAATCATATAGTAGTTTTACATCAATTGTACAACATACTGGATCTATGCCTTCATCAGTATGAGTTATTCTGATGACTTCAGCACATTTATTCATGTTAGTAGGCAAATGCGCTGCTCTCCCTATACTGGTGAAGGAGATAGTAAATGTCCCTTGGAACTAGAATTAGGCTGGAAAAAGGATACCAGCAAGAGCTCCTGACAGAAGGCTCTTCTGACACCTGTGCTAGGGTGTGCAGCCCTTCCCCAGACAGCCCCTGGATGCTGTATGATAATCAGTCACGGACCATTCGCAATGTGCAGTTTGGATGCAGCCACCCTGTTTGGGGAGATAAGAGAGTTTAACAAAATGGGTAGTCACAGTGGCCCTCAGCGGTATCATAAGCATATTTAATTTGCTAGCATAGGCATAGCCTTAACATCTTCCAATTAATAAAATGGCTACAGCTAATGTGAATTAGTGAGTATAGAAAGAATCTCTTTTAAAGCCTGACCATTTGCTACCCTTGCTTATCCATTTTGTACTTTGAAAGACGATTTTAACGTCAGTTCCTTCTTCACCTTTGAGGGCCAGCTGTCAGCATTTCCCATTTCTACAGCTCACCATTAAATGAAGGTAGACTCCTTATGCTCCCCTAAGCAGCAGTCGCATCAGCAAGTACTGCAGAAGCAATGCAGAGCCAGAAAGAAAGTTCTGAACTCATCTTTGGCAGATTTAAAAGCCTGTCATCCTTCAGTGCAAGAACAAGATTCTGTAAGTGAGGATTATCTCAGAATGCATTTTACATTAAAATTCAAACACTGCTTTTTTTCTTCTTTTCTGTTTTTTTTTCCTCAAAGGAAAACATTCTAGTGCATATTTTGATTGCTGTTCATTCTGCTTCTGATAAAAATCTGTGAAGAAAGACTCAAAATAACAAAATACTGTTTAAACAGAGCAAAACTTGAGTAACTAAGAAGTCAAAATATGCTTTTTATTAGTCAAGGATGTATTAAGCAACAATTTTAAACATGTTAAAACCTACTGTTAAGTCCTCAATTATTTTTCATTCCCTTTCCTTGTTGCTTTTTTTATATTGTCAAAGCCTAGAGGCCCAGGCCTGACTGAGGACTAGGGTCCTCATTTGGCTCACACATAGAACTTAGGCTTGACGGGTTCATCTTTCTTTCAAAATATTTGTTCAACTATGATTATTACTCCAATGATGTAAAACTGTGACTATATACTTAGGATTACCCAAGACAGATGGTCTGGAATCAGTTCACTGTGTTTTGTTGTTTTAATAAATTACATGCTTTAATTAACTAAAATCTCAGACAGACATTTCCCTATCAATTTTCCATAGGCTTCCTTAGCCTTTTTAATTGTAACAGCAGCCATTTCACATCCAGACAGTCAGAATATATACATTAACACAATTTTTCAAGGATAATTTTGAAGCCAAATGCAAATCAAGTGCTAATAGACAAATAATTATTCTCCTGGTGCACTTGTCTGATTATGAAAAAAAAACTGACTTTGTCAGCATTCCTTGCTTTGCTGTAAAATATTATTCCTGTTTTACAGTGGAAGGCAGTAAGAAACAGAGTTTAATCCCTAATTTTTGAAATCTGATGTCAGGCAACTTGTACCTTCCGAGTGTGCCTAAAATTGTGGGACCAGAGACATCAATTCCCAAAATGTGTCCTGGCCACATTGTAACTGCATATGAGGATAAGGTTCAGATGTACAATTTTCCTCCTTTCCTGCATCCTGTTTTTCACTGGAAGGAAATTCAGGTGTATGATATGCAGTATGGCGTGCTACACTTTGTCTCCATCTGAACAGGCACAGGATCACAACAGCAGCGAGGACAGGGATGGGGAAGGACAGAGGAGGGACACATTCGGAAACCCTGCATGTTGCCTCTTACGAGTGACAGTAGATATGTAGAGTGAAAAACTTCCATTAGCACTGAGGTCTAGATAAAGGAATTTTCTGGCAAGTATGGGACTAGGGAATTTTTCTTTTTTTATTCAGGGCTATGGTCTTTCTCCAGCATCATTCTTTCCCTCATTTCTGTTTGATTGCTGCTACAGAACCACTAGGATATTACATATTTGTATTACAGTTGCAAAATAATACTCTGTGCAATTTCAACTTTCGTTTTTAGAAAGCACCTTGTGATATTAAATGTGAGAAACCAACGAATTTCCTTCCTATGATCAGTTCATCTCTAACCTCTCTCTCCAGCCATATTTTCACTGCACCTGACACTCACTTATAGAGGACTTCTTTTTTCAGATTGTATTTTCGTTATTAATCTTCCTTTATGAGAAATATTTGAGTTTCCCAGCAGCAGACTGGCATTTTTTCTGGGATGTTTCAAGGGAAGCTAATTTACATCAGGTAATTGCTTTAAGGTGATCTATCTGGAACAGTCAAAAAGTCTGCATACTCTGTATTTGCTTTGTAGACATGTTTTCTACTTTAACACATCACCTCTGGCTCACAAGCATTTCACCTCTGTGACCAGTCTTTGCCTTTTTCCTTATAGGTGGGCAATAAATTTGTGATTGCTAATTGTGGCATCCAAGAAAACTGGGAGGGAAAAGTCTACCCAAACTTGACAGCTGGAGACTAACAGGTACTGCCATGGGGCAAGGCTGGCTTACAGCTCTGAAGGAAAAAGTGCTAAGGGATAAAAACAGGTCCCTTCTTTGCCTGGAGATACTGCAAAAGGACTGCTCAGAATGTCCTTCCTTCCTGAACAAGGTCAGTCTTTTTCTAAGTAGAAAGCCTGTTTATTTTCTGCCATGTCCCAAGTTGGAAATGCAAAATGCTTCTTTTACCACAGAGGTGTTCAGCATCAAGTCAAAGGGCACCAAGGAAGAACTTGAAGTGGATTGAACCAAAGCAGTTCCAGCAGGGAATTTACTTACACATCCTACTGAGATATCCTACTTTGTTGACTGACACTCAGATTCTGAGCTAGTCGGATTCAGCCTGGTCACAAGACAGGTAAAACATTGCATTTCTGCAAAAGTCCATTTCTCTCTTCCCATCCAGTCTTGATCTCAGGCAGAGATTTAGAAAACAGGTTTGCATCAAAGTGGGGAGTAGCATGTGCTTGAAATGCTGCCACATATCTACCCAGCCTATGGCATGGCTCTCATTACACAGTTGATGGCTTTTCTTCTTTCTCTTTCCTCTCTCTTCTCTCTAGCCAATGACTTTTTTGATCATTTGGACACATAAGACCAACAAAAAGTCAGTTCAAGTGTTCTACACAGCGATGTCAAATGTAAGCACTGAATCTGCTAATGCCATGGCTCAGTTGGACAGCGATATCCAAGCTTCCTGGCCCCTACATCCCTCTCACAGGAAAGCTTTCTCTATAAACATTAGCAAGCTTGTCATTGTACACTGTCCCTCAAAGTACTTCATTACACTCCTCAAAACTATCCTTTCTGGAGAAGAGCTGACAACAGTGAGGAACTGCCATGCAGGTCTGTTAGGATGCCTGAGTTGTTGTCCTGCTTTGATTTGTCTGTTTTGGTCCCTTGTCTTTGATTTTAAACTTAACTGCTCGGTCCTGAGAGGCAGAGACGTTGTGTCCTGTGTCTGTACAGCACACAGCACTATGGTGTCCTGTATCCATTGTTTCAGGTTTCTAAAAATAGATGCACTGATTGATCCTAATTGCTCTTCTCCCTTTCTAATGGTTAATCATATTTTGTGTAATCCTACTCTCCCTGCCTGAGTATGAAATTATACTCAGTGCAGCAAAATCTGCAGGGATGGAGAACAAAAAACTATTTCCTTCACTTCTCATTAATTTTTGGGACTACTAGTGTGTCTCCTCAAGGGGGTTCCTACAGAGGACTTTTGTGCCCTAGGTCTATGAAAGTGCCACACCCACGCTGTAATAGGCCACTCAAACTTACCACTCCTAAGGATTTTTGCTGCTTCATCCCAAAATGGGCAGCCTCTGTCTGTAGCGCATACTGGCAGTAAAAGTTCCCAGCCAGATCTGCCTTTCCTGTGCCTGTCCCCAAACACAAGACAGACAGCTTGGGATGATACTGAGAGCATAGTCTTGCTGCAGTGCTGGTGCTTCCCGAGGCAGATAGGAACCTGTCAGATGAAGTCAGTTATAACCACAGTGTTAAAAAAAGATCCTGTGCTCCTATTTGGTAGAGAAATTTGCTATTTCTCTCTGTGGTGGAGAGAAAGCTGTCTGAAGCTGTGCAGTTCTGGTTGTGTTTTAGTAAGAATGCAAGTATATACCCAAACTGAAAGTGTCAGATTAGAAAAATATACAAACCCTTATGTGACAACAATGGAAAAGAATCTTGGAAAGATACTAATGCCTCTGTGCTTTCAGAGAGAGAAAACTGGGACATAAATGGGGTATGGGTGGACAGGCCATATGTGCAAGGTTACAGTTTTGTGGAGAAATGAGAAATTGCTCCCTGTAAACTGTCTCTTCAGCATCTGTTCGTTCTGTTGTTGCATGAAGGCACTCCCAAAGTGCTGGACAGACTGAATGCCACTTGCTATCGCTCATTAAAAAATTGCTGTCCAGCCCATGAGGGTGTGCTGCCCTAGCGGAGCGTATCCTCAGTCACCCTTCTTCAAAGTGACACATGGCTCCCCAGAGGAGATGGACAGCCAGGAGGCAAGTATACATTTGTGGTGGCTGTAGAAGTGTCAAGGGTTAACATTCCCACATGAGAGCCTGCCTGGCAACTCTTTCCACCCCAGTGGCTGAAGAGTCCTTTGAGGACAGCAGGTTCCTGTCTCTAGTCTCCTTAAGGCAATGTGGGGGAATTTATGCAAAGGGACTCCAGAGGAACTGATTCCTGAGCACCCAGTTTAACTGGAATCCTCATTTGTCTTGCCTCACTCTGAATCTTAAGATTTTTTCTTTTTAAAGTCACTTTTCATATTATATACAAAACACCTCTCTATGTTACACCTCCTGGTTCAGGGTTCCCTCAAGCCCGTTTCATACCTAAGACACCATGTGGTCAATATTTTACTACTCTTCTGATGGCTCAGTGCCCCTCTTACCCTGCTCCCCACTGAAAATATACTTGTAAACGCTCTCATCTTGAGACATGCACATGAGTGTACCCCAATTTTTCTTCTAGAATCTCAGTTCTTTTCACATGCCAATGTTCTCTGCCCATATAATTTTCCCTTGCCACCAACCCTTCTACCCAGTGCAAGGATTTGGTCTTCCTCTCATTTGTCCCACTCTTAGCTTATTTAGTTGACCCAAATTTCCTTATGCTAAGGCCTTTATGGCCTTTCTCTGTGCTAATGACTTGATGATGTTTTTTTCTTTACAATTCAGGCTCTCCCCCACTGCCTTCCCTCCCTAGTTCCATGGCTGGGTTCATGCTCATTCCCCCACTACTATTATGAGGTCATATTTCTGTCTGAGAGAGAAATTATTCAAAGTGTAGATGTGTCCCAGCTGTGTTGACAGAACAAAGAAAGAGGATGGATGGGCACTATTATCTAGGACGGCGTTAATGGAGTTTTGGTTCACTATACATTTAGAAAAGTGCCTGGGACTGTAGTTCTGATAAACATAAGGAAAAGGTCTTCTATCCTCATAATTTTTTGTTCCTCCTTCATTATTAAATATTTAAAAAATATTTAAAAATATAAATCAAGAGTTCTGCCCACTTGTGCCAAGAACACAACCTGAAACTTGAGAAATAAATGGAAACTGTATTCAGAAGTTGTTTTAGAGAAGACTGAGGTACCTGCCTGACCCGAGTGTAGTGCTCAGAAACTCAGCCTGTGACTTGTACAGAACAGAGGAGAAAACACAGTCTAGCAAATATGATAATGTGATTTATTCAAATACATTTTCACACTGAAAGACATCTCTTTGGGTCTCCTAAACTAAAACAAGCTGATAGCCCCCATACATACTCAGAAAAGAATGATATACCAAAGCATGCCTACGCAATTTTTTTATAAAATAGTTATCACCTTCTTCTCAATTTGGGTTTAAAACTAGCATGAAAATTGTCTTAATCTCCACACTCCCAGTCTCATTAAACTGTCTATTCCTCTTCCTCTTTTTTCTCTGGATATTTATTTTTGGCTCGTCTGTCATTCCTGGTTCATATTTAGTTGTGTTTGTTCTTGTTTTTCAAATATGGGACCTGCTTCTATTGTCTTTACTCAGGCAATTCTTTATTGAAAGCAAATGGCAATCTTATTGGGGAAGAGGCAATGGCAATGACCCATGGTTTTCATATTAGGATTGTTGTGGCTTCTCTGACAAGCTGCATGATGGTAGGGATATTCACCAGTATACAAGTAGTCTCACATTTCACCACAAATGAAGGATTAAATATTATTTTTCCATTAATAATCTATGTAAAGAAAGTATTGTTCATAAAATACACTACTTTTAACTTATTTTTAAATGCTTTCTATTCAGAAGGGGCAGTATTATTTAGGAATCTGATTCTTGTGCTATGCACTATTGAAGACTGAAGGAAAATGAACAGATTTGCTGGCAAGGTACATATGTTTTTACATATTTTACATATTTTTATGTAAAAACTTTTACTGATGATGTCTTCTGGTCAATCATTTGAGTGATGCAATTTCTGCAAAAAACCTGTATTCTTCTCTGTTGCTTCCAGAAATGGCCAGAGGTTTCTTGGCATATACATTTTATTAATCTTGAAAGGGAATTGTAAACTCCTTTTGTAGCAGAGTGAATATGGATGATTTACCTCTAAGGCACTAAAGTCTCATAATTGCACATCTTCAGTCAATGGGAATATTTCTCTTGACTTCAATAACTACAGAACAAAGTCATAGGCAGGAACACAGAGATTTTTTTTTTTCTTTGGTGTCTAAGCCTCTCCAGAGGAGATGGTTGAGAATTCTTAGATTTAGACTACAGTTTTCTCTTTGATTCTTGATCTTTCCTTACAAATGACTATTACCTTTATTTTTCCTGCACAATTTATGTCCCCAGTGCAGAGCCTGAGCCATCCTGCACAGGTAGGTAAACACCTCACTACAGCTTGTTCTACCCTGTGCTGGTGCGATCAGTGCTGTGTTAGGACAGATAGAGGAGATTTTCCTGAGAAACTAAGAAATATCTCCTTCATTTCTTTCAGTGGTCATCCTTGTAATTATATCACTACCCTGCTAATCAGCCTCAAAAATATAAAGTAAACTCAATTTGTTAGCTCTGTAGCTTTAAATAATCCTGAACAGAAAAGTATTGGACAGAGATTGCATGTTATTTAATTTTTTGTCTCTATAAAAAGGCAAACATTGAGGCTTTCAGGAAAGAAAACATATTTTCTGAAATCCATTCAGGATTTGAGAAGGTAGTCCTTTAGGAAATTTTCCTGAAGGAAATTTTAAAACAGATTTAAATTATTGACAGATATCTCTTTGGCCCAGGGACATCACTCAACAAGCAGTATGCTGCAGCCTACTGCAAATTCTGCTGTCATTATAACTCATGGTTTTCATTTCTCTTCTCCTCTCCTCTCCTCTCCTCTCCTCTCCTCTCCTCTCC